>KL266317.1:0-13721 GCA_000699545.1 Podiceps cristatus
TAAGGTCCCTTCCAACCAAACCATTCTATGAACAGCTATCCCATTATTTTGGGATGTGAGTCTGAAGACTTGGCAGCTGTTCTGATAGATTCTAACATCTCTGATTTGTGTGAGTTACCAGGGTGGGGTTTTCCCTTTGTATTGTGGATATTGACTGCTAGGAGAAGCAATTTAATAACCTACTCTCAAAAGGTAAACCCCCTTTTCTCATGTTTCAGTGTCAGATAGGCACTGCCCTCAGTCCATGGCACTTGAGATGCCAAGCATCAAATTGGGAGGAAGGGAGGGGGGGGCAAAGCCCTGTAATGTTTTTTATGAATGAGTTTAAAAACTCAGTATACACTATCACTCAGCAATACTCCACCCTTGGTTTCAAAGCACTCATAGTATCAGTATGTCATTTCAAGAGCATTTAAAATCCTTGATATATTCTAGTCTTAGCCTCAAGAAGTCAAAGGTCTGAGAGGTTTGAAGTGCATCTACTGTGTTAAAAGCCTGTTATCTAACCTCCCCACAGCAGGTTGTTCTTCTAAAGCCTTGTTCTAGTCAAATAAGTTTTTTGTGTGTGTGTGACACAAACAGACACAGGCTGTAGAATATAGTAGAGGTTTAATTGATATCCTCTGGAGATGGAGAATCAACTGAAAAGGCACAGATCCAAACACAGCAGGGGGCCAGTCTGCCTGTGAGCCAATTCTCAAGCTTTGGGCAAGCTAATTTGGGCAGAGTGAAATACCAACACGTTATTCATGGAAATAAGACCAATTAACAGGCAAAACTCGTGATTCAAAGAAGCTACCTCAGGACTTGTCATTAGGGTTTTGTTCTCCCCCTTGTCCTACAGCCTGGCCTTCTTCCCGTAAGGAAAAAACAGCTAATAGAAAAATGTGCTTCTTGGGGGAAAGGGAGGAAAGCCTGTGTTTTGCTTTTAGCATATCAACCAGTCATGCTCTCGAGGTGTTTATTCTGAGCCTTGTTCTACTAGGCGCCAAGGCATTTCTTTTGTCCCCTTATTCCAGGTTTTTCTTTCTTCCACCCCCACCCCAAGCTCTTCCACTCCTGCTGTCAAGCAATCCACTCACACAGTGACGGAGAGACACCATCGCTCGCGGTTTCTGTTCTGCCCCTCTGTACCACGTCTTCATATGCCTTAAATCCTAAGGACTGCAAGATGCTTTCCGCTCCCCCGCTGCAGTGCAGTGTATTTTGATGGTGTTCCTCCAGCTCAGTCTCCTGCCTAGTTATTCGCTGCATCTGCTGGCCAAGCCATTTGGAGTGCTGACAAAATGTCTGCCCAGACTTCTGCTGAGGAATGTGCATATGCATATGAGGGTGATGAATAATGGATCTATATGCACGCGGTTTGGTGTGGAAGTGAAGCTGAATGCTCAGCTGAGTACAAATGAAGGAGGACTCCTTTGAAAAGCAACATAGTTAGGCTAAATGAATATAAAGACAAAAATGTGACGGCAGTGCAGTATAGCTGCAGCTTTCACGAATGTGTAATATTCAGAGTAAATATTACAGTTCTGAAGACTGTTTTGGAAAGACCTAAATTCAGGGCAGGGAGAAGCAAATGTGGTTGATTAAAAACAGCACAAGCTGTTTAAACGATACCAGGCTAGAGATGCGGGTAGATATGTGTGTGCTCTTGCACTTCTGTGGTCCTTAGTGCATTACCCACTTCTCTGTTTTCCCTTTTGCTGCTCCAGTTAAGCTTAAGAACCTGACCTGAAAGGTGCTTCTTCTCATATGCACCTAGCTGCTGTTTTCAACACATCTTTCATAGTCTTTTCCTTGCTTGAAAACTTGGTAAGTTCTGACTTGCCACCAAAGGATATCCTCCCCCTTCCCCATGTCCCCCCTTAACTTGTAGGGGATGCCTCTTCAAGCCCTGGTTACCAGCCGCAGGATTGCCGCCTGTACAGCTCTCCATTTCTGCACTTCACGGTGAAGAGCGGAAACGGCCTTCCCCATGCTGACTCACTGCTTTAGTTTTCCTTTTGAAAATTCCTCTTAGTATGGCCATGAGAGAGTTCAGTGAGCTAGTGCTTTTTTTATGTTTAATAATTTAAAGATGAAGCCAGAATGTAAGTATGAGATGGAAAAAATAGGAAATAAACTTGCCCCCATGGCTCTTGGCATAGGAAAGAAAAGCAAGACAAATCCTGGAGTTCCTGAATTTTTTTCCTTGCTGGAGTGCCAAGTCAGTAGTGGGCATTTAAAGAATTTAATTTCAATGTGGCACTTTTCTGCTGTGGCAGATTGTTAATAAGTGATCCTCAAAACATAACAATGAGGGTAAAATTAAAATTGGAGAAAGGAAAGGGAAAAAACCCAAATCCCAGAGCAGTTATTTCTTAGTTTCAGGCGTGCGCTTTTGAATTCAGATCCTTACATGTGGGTTTTAACCTGTCAGTCATGCACCGCGCTCTGGAGTAGCAGCCATGTGGATGCTCTTTGGTGCTGCAAAGCAGCAGCAGAAGAAAAAGGAACGAGATTCACAAAACAAAGCCCCAGTCCTTAATGTTTCTGGTGTTTGGGCACTGGTTGAAAAGTGACACTAAGTCACAATGTACCCCTCTTCACTTGCCTTAGAAGATGAAACCTCATCACTAATTAATGACAACGTTCATAATTTAGCATTACTTTAAATAACTCTGCAATTTATCTGGCACAGCATAGGGGAAGGCTGCAAAGTGCTATTTCTGCCATCATGTCTGTTTCCCAGGAAACCTGCTTTAACAGCTTCTTTGTTCTTGAGAACAAAGAATTTGTCGGTTTTTAGGTGGGTTTAAAGGAATTTGTGTCAGATGATTTGGCACTGAAAGAAAAATGCAAATGCTTCTGAATATCAGTATCCATTAGGAGTGACTGTGAAGAGTATTTTTAGTGTAAGTTCAGCTGCATAAAGAAAAAGTGGGTTTTCTTTTGGGTTTTTGGTAAGGCATTTTTATACTGCCTGAGGTCTAAATGCATCTGCCTGATTTTATAGTCAGACTGGACATAATTTAAATTATTCAATTACTGAGAAATTAATGCAGTGATAAATTAACTCCAGCAATTTTAAAGGATTGTCCAGGTTCATCTTTGATACCATTATTCATTTATTTTTTACTACGTCAGGGACAAATACAACCAAATACTTTTTTGTTCTGTAATCAACTGTTGTATGCTACACAGGAAGCAGTAATCACAAATATCATAAAGTTCTTACAGTTTCTTAATAGAGGTTAATGTCATTATCCTCACATATAAATTCCTAGATAATCTCTCAATAGAGGTCAATGCCCTTATCTTCACATACAAATTCCTAGCTAACTCAGAACAGCTTCTTGGTCCTTGCAATTGTGTCACTTTATTGGTCTTTAAATTCACAAATGAAAAAATTTTCCTGATCAGAACTCCTCGACTGGGGCAGTGGATAGCCATTTCCTCTGTGAGAACATATGCTCATAAGTGATAACCTGGATTAAACTGGTGTAAAATTAAAATTCTAAAGCATTTGGGAATGACTGAGATGCTGTTCAGTGCATAGGTTGGTCAGTAACATGTCTGGAAGGTCATATGTTTGTATCATTTAATTTCAAAGTTGGGATACAGTTCCCCAAAAAGTGAGACTCTTTTGAAGACCCTGTCAGCATTTCATTTGAAACAAAGAACTGAATGATGGCACCTTCTGGAGAAAAGCTACGTGTTTCTCAGATCTTTTGCCGAAATCCATGCAAGCCAAGTCATGGCAGGAACATTGATCTTATCATGCTGCGCTCTGATAGGTGTCAGCAGAGCTGAACTCTAAACTGAAAGTGAAAACACTGATTTATTTTTCCTTTGTATTTGGGCTTTGTGGTCTGGTTGTACAGGCAGCAAGCTGGAAACATTTAACTGAACTCTTCCAGGAAAGACTAGAACACATTCTTAAGCAATACTGGAAGGTGATCGTATCTATGCAATAAAGTACTGATGTTCTGGGTAACCAATGCAAGAAAAAGTAAAGCTATTTGACAGTATTGCTGAGGTGCAGTGTAACAGCTAATGAGGATGTGCAGCTAGCCATAGCTGACTTTGAGGGTAAAACCCCTTAATTTTAAAACTCTGCAGATGTACCTGCTCTTTCTCAGAAAAAGTTACTGATTCCAGTTTAGAGGAATATAGAGGTCTTGAGTTATCTGGTAACAAACCGAGGCACAGCAAGGCCCCTTCTCAGTGTTTGCTTACAGTCGCTTTCAGTGTTCTGCTTATGTGCTTTGCATCCTCTCTCCTGGTGGAAGTAAACAGCCGTCTTAGATCCTGGTAGCTACCGCAGCTAGACACCTGAAGTAAGCTGAACAAGGTTTGTGCGCAGAAGTGATGTCTGTTACCAGACCAACTGTACCTGGGAGAGTCAAAGGAGCTTTTGGGTTCAAAGTCTGAAATTCAAAGGCTGTTGCTTCAGCTGCAGACCTGAAAACACGCTTGCTTTTCTGAAAGCTTGTCTGTTCCTCTTTGCTTGCTCCAACTATGTCAGTTGGCTTCATAATAAATATTACGCTTCTATACTGAGCTTGTCTTGCTTTTATCTTCAGCCCATCGTAGCTGTAGCACTGCTTATGAAGCAGCTGATATTAAAGGACTGCTTACTTCAAAGGGACCTGTCTTTAAGATGATTGCACTTTATTTTTCAAACCCAAGTCTTGCAATGCTGATGCTGAAACGAAGCATTACATCTTTAGGAAGCAGGAAGCATCAGACAGACAGTATTACATACTTAATTAGGAGTATTCTTTCCCCCCCGATGGGTGAACATCCATGCTCAGTAGTGGCTATACTGAAAACATACCTGTGATTTGTAGTGAACGCTTACAAGGATAGCTTTCTGCAGCATTAGAATAGTATTATGTTTTCAGTATTATGTTTCAAGTTTTATAAAAGAGTACATATTTTCCATGCCATGACTCCATCTGCTGTCCCTCTGCACTGAAAATATCTCAATCTTGACATAGACTCTGTGGGTAGGGAGATGATTTTTTTTTTCAGGTCATTATATTGCCAGCATCCTCTTTCCTTCCACAACTGACCAGCAATGGGGCACTTCTTGGCAGGCGATTGAATGCTACGGTCACCTTTTGTGCCTGTGTTGCGGCATTAGGACAGAACTGGAGTGCCAGCCTCGCTAGACTGGATCCATAGAGTTGGTCCATTGAATTCTGTGTTCTTTCTGTGGTGGAGATTCAGGCTAGATGCTTCGCCGTGAAATACTAACATGACAATAAGCAGCCTTTCAAGAAAACAGAGGAAAGAATTAAAATTATAAGATGCTATCGAGAGACACTGATGTCCTAATTCTAGAGAGCTAATGGTTGGTTTCTGCACTGAATAAGGAGGATTTCTGTCACTTTGGAAAGTTTAAGCTATATCGGGAAGATAATAGGGTATTGCAGTGAAACTATGCATTTTACTCTGTAGATAGTTCAAAACCCTGTTCTTAGTTCTGTCGGGACCATGGTTTTACTGTTGATCATTAGGAGTAGATATACTGGCAAAATGTATTGCAGTAATTTTATACCTTATACCTTTGTATATATTTCTGATTAAACAGCCAAGCTACATTGGCGAGTTGGGCCCTCCAGGTCGCAGTTCTCTGGACAGCGTGGAGATGGCGTATGCTCGACAGGTGAGTAGAAATGAAAAAAAACCCATTGTTGAACATTGTTTTCTATGGAGAAAGAGGTGGGGAAATTAGAGATCTGTGAGCATACTGTGTAAGAAGATATGGCAGGTAAAACATGAAAACATCTGCCGGTGGTTAAAATGCAATTGGAAAATACAGAAATTTAGCCTGAATTTTTTTGGAAGTGTACTTATCTGTCTGCTACAGGATTTTTTTTGTCAAAAGGAGATTCTGAACACCATATATGGCTGTAGACGTCATTTGTGCTTATGTAATAAATTGAAACCCTTAACCTTTCAAAAAAAAGGGGGGGGGGATTTTAGAATTCATGCCAATGTGCAATAGTATGCATATGAAGACTTTACATTCCCTTTGTTCTCACATGTGGAAGATCACATTCTTGATGTGTGTAGGAAGAAAATATACTGAAGTCTTAATCTTGATGTTTGTCAGGTTATATCCCCTTTTAATGGCACCGCTTATGAGAAGCTTCAGTGCATCAGCTATGAATTAATATGTCTGGTGGCATTAGACTCCCTCTGAAAATTTTCCAGGACAACTGATAAACCTTTACATAACCAGTTTGTTACTTTTGTTGTGTGAGTTGATCTGTTTACCAGCACTTTTGGAAACAAAAGAGAAGGACTTGATCTTTCAGAATAGAATATGTAAAATTATGTAGACAAAGTGTTGGCTGATTTGAACACAATTACTGTGATTGCGTGCATGGGCTCAGTCTTTGCTGAGCCAGACGGCAGCGTGTACATCTGGTTTTCTGTGTCTGCATTCAGTTATGGTGATTGTGAAGAAAAGAATCGCAAAATAAGGTGCATGGTTGTGGTCATATAGTGTACGTTTGGTTTAGTCCTTATTAATGTACATTAATTTGTTCCATCTCTAATATTCCTGTATTAAGGATCTTCCTTGTGGCATAATTATATCCATATTTTGAGGCTGGCAGTGTTGTTCCCTGGTGTTTTGTGGATGTGGAAAGCTCCACCTCTCTAGCAGTGCTAGTACCAGGGGTAGCTGCAGAGTCCCAGTGGCTTCCCCATGGGTGGCCAGGTGGGCTCTCGTCAGGTTTATGGGTTGTGTGCAGGCTGATGTGCCGTGGAAACATCGCATTCGCGTGCTCCCGGCAAGCCCTCTAGAGAAGCTGGCCTGGGTGAGCTGTCCTTATCGTCACCTGGCTTGAGTGCAAAAATACCTGGGTTTCAGCGCTGGATATGGGGCTCCTATGGATTTCAGTGGGTGGTAAGGAGTCCCAGAGATCAGGCAATCCATGCTGTTTCAGTTTATCGTTAACCATGAATTGTGTTTTAATTACACTGAAATGATGAATTGTTCTTCATGTATAGTTCCAACTGCTTCACAGAAACAGTGGGGTCTATGTATGTAGACTAGATTCTGTTGCAGTCCGGAGCTCTGCATCTTGTTTGCATGCTGGGCATGTTGAAGTAGCAATGCATGCAAGAGAGAGAGCCTTAAAGTCCAATGGCACTGCCTTTCTGGTATTGAGAATGATTATTTTTCAGAGGTAGCTGGAAGTTCTTTGGCCTGAGAGTCGAATAAACAAGAAGTAGAGGTAACTTAAGACCAAGATTTAAATCAAAACAGGTGTGTGCCAGGTTCCTGTACACATTTCCTTTTGTCAGATTTCCCTGAGTACTGCCACAAACCATTAAAATTCTATTTCTTTTATATCAGCGAGTAGGAGGCTGCCATGCAGGGGAATATCACAGCCATCCAATTGTCAGGTCTCTTCTGAATCTTTGTCCTCAAACAATTAGCTGCAGTCAGTCTCACAGGGCATTCAGCCCAGTGCTTTGCTGTGCAGAACCCCTGAACAGCGGGATTGCTGCCCACTGTCGGGCCGGCCTGGGGCATTGGTGTGTTACGGAAGCGCGGTTGGTGCTGATGCCCATTCCTCTTGTGTTGGATTAGAAGCAGCTAATGTGGGAGGGAAGCAGAAGGGACTTGCTGGGGACGCTCTGTTCCTGAAGCTTGGTTCAGATTTTGCTGCTCTGTCTGGGGAGGGCGAAGGGGAGTAATACGTGTTGTTAAACTTGCTTACTTTCAATGTGTTTCAGATTTATATTTATAATGAGAAGATAGTGAACGGGCATCTGCAGCCTAACCTGGTGGACCTTTGCACTGCTGTTGCAGAACTGGATGATAAGGTACTGCCAGTGAGTTAACATAAGGAAATGTATTTAATCTGTTTTCGGCTGTGATTAACAGCCTGCTGACATTGGTGGAAAAATACTGATACTGCCAAAAAAAATTGCATGGCTTCACAGAAAACACAAAGCCACTACTGGAATCTTCTCTAGTACAGCGGGGCCCACCTGTGATGAACTTGGTCATGGTGAAAATTTCTTAACACGGTGAGGAAGAAAAGAATCTGCTCTCACTGCAGTGTCCCATCATGAGTGATGAGCTGTTGAGGAACAAAATTACTTTGCATTTTAATTAGCTTCTGTTGTGTTTGATTTTCAAAATGTGGCCTCCTCATATCCTTTGGATGTATTTAGTTGTAAGTGAAGGGTCTTCAATTAGACCCTGCTAGAGCTGAAGTAGGCTCCCATAGCAAAGCATCAAGCCCCTGGGATTGACTTTAAACCAGTGATCTGCTTGCTTTTTTTTCCCCCACCCCCCACTCCTTGAATTGTGTTGCCTTTGTCCACCCCAGAAAAACAAATGCACAAACCTGGCCACCTTTGAGAAATGCTTGGAGGAGAATACTGCAGGAGGGTCAAGTCATGAAAAAGCTTTGCAAATGGGGAGAGCAAAAAGCTGTTCAGAAGCTGAGGGGAAATGCTTCAGTCGGGTCTGAATTACAGGTGTGTGTCTGCTTTGAGCAGCTCTGTTCGTTTTGCTAGGGACAACACCGTGAGTTTCAGTGTTCTTGCTGCTTTGAAGTGCTGAGATCAAACACCTGCCCTTGCTGGAGCTAACAGTGCTGTTACTTCTCAGTAGTTTGTTGTTTCAGCAGGGATGCTCCAGTCCTGTAGATACTGATACGATCTTGTCCGCATGGATGAGCAGACCTGGATGGCTTTCAGCATTTTTTTTCAGACCTGAGTCTCTGGCCAAGTGATCAGTGTCCTTCAGGCATTTCTCATCGCAGCTGATTGCACAGCTTTCCAATGGCAGCCAGAGCAATTTCTGACATGGAAGGCTGAAGATGATGTGGCATTTATTGAGTGGGATGTACAAACTGGAAATGGGGAAGTAGGCCAAGCACCAAATATGCAGCCCAGTTTTGGAAATCAGTATCAAACCTGGGTGACAATTGCAGGTACAATATTTATAGCCATCTTCTTGTGCAAGAATTACGCAGAGAAGCCTGGGAAATTCCGATTCTGCATGACGGAAGTGGCTTACCTTTGGGACTGCATTCACTATCTCCCTCACAAATCTAAACTGACATTACTCTCGTGTTTTTATGCTTTTCTTAAGCATCAAAACACCATGTAGCTCAAAACAGTGTTGCTTGTTCCTCTCTGTACTAATCACTGTTGCATGGAATGGTTTGTTTGTAGAACATCTCTGAGATGTGGGCCATGGTGAAACAAATGACCGATGTTACCCTGGTTCCTGCTAGCGATGCCTTGAAAGTCCGGACCAACATGGAGGTGCGTATGGAGTTCGTGAGGCAAGCTCTGCACTACCTAGAACAAAGGTAAGGTGAATGCTCTGGCTAACACAGTTTAATTGAGTCCCTTAATAATAAACCAGAATGACTTTGAATGCACACAGATACATTAACAGGTCAGCTGCCTCTTGCTGCTCACAGAAGTGTCTGTTGCCTGTTCTGCAGGGCTTAGAGCAGCCGCTTGAGTATAAAACTGTGTTAAAAACTGCTCTAGTTAAAAAGGCCTTGAATCCATGGGGAGGTTATTTAGAAGACACAAAGAGCTTTTATTCTTTCTTCTATGTTGCCCTTAAATACTCTATGTCTGTCATAGTGGTAAGTGAAGATTTTTCCTTCATTGAGAGAGATCTATTTCCCCTCTGCAAAACCTCCCAACCTTTTCTATACTCCCTTTCCGATTGCTGATCACTGTCAGAAGCTGGTGCTGGGAGGAAGTGAGGGCAGCAGTGGGGACAAACTGGGTGCAATGGGTCAGCTCCTCATCATGCCACGTCTACACCGAAAGCTTTTTGTACAATTTGAAGAGGCTGACACTGAGATACCTAGCAATGATTTTCAGACTCTGGAAAGTGGCTTACTGCCTGTATCAGCAAGTATCCCAGGGGCCTAAGCTCCTCGACTAAGAAAAAGCTTGGAGAATTGCTGGCTGTGGAGGGGATGGGATGATTGTAGAGGGAAGGCCCAAGGCTGAATCCCCGGATGGCCGTATTACCTATTCACTGCACATGTGACTATTGCAGTCTCTCTTATCTAGTAGCCGCCGTAGTGATGCCAGCAGGCTAGGTCAGCAGTGGAAAGCAAACAATAGGTGCAGTGTAGCGCGTGGGCATTTGTTATGGATACAGACCTGCCGTCTGAGCGCAGAAAGTGCTGCGCTCTGATCCAGTGCACTGGAAAGAGATGTTATTGCCTGCTGGCACGGCTCTTCCTGGCCTCTGACAGTTGGTTGCCACACCTCATCAGCACTTGTCACCCAGGGGTGGTGGTGGCGTGCCTGCCTGTGCGTGGATGAACTGACATGTCAGAAGGATCTTTTGTTTCTAGTTCTTCGGTCTCAGCAGTGTGCAATGAGCCAGTGACTCTTACCTTGATTTGCCAAGTATCCAACTTGCTAAATCTTCACAGTGCCATTAACTGCTAAGTGAAATTAGGAATTAGTTACATCTAGTTCCCCCCCACCCTACCAACTGTGGAAATTGGGCCCTTCAGGCTTGACTGCTTTTTGAAAAAGCAAACCAACCAACCTATGCCTTGCTTTGTAGCTTTTCTTTCCTAGCAGGAATTGGCTAATACTGGGGTGTTTCCATGCCTTGCCAGCCCCTCACACATACAAGGAGGAAATGCAGTGTTGCTCACAGCTGCTCTTGCATTAGTTGCTTTGGACATGTGCTTAACTCAGCCATAATGTCAAGATACACTGATACTTGCTACGTTTGGCATAGCCTTTTAGTTTTATCATCTGGTGGTACAGAGAAAAAACCAACTTCATGTAATTTATTGCTGCTGCTTATATAGATATTCCTTCAATGTACAGACTTCTGAGGCTCCTGCTTCTAAATATGAATATTTGTTAAATTGGTCTGCCTTGATTAAAGGCTTTGGTGGATTAATTTAGAAAGTGTTCTCAGAGCTGCCTTTACTGGTGTTTTGTTTTGTTGATGTTTTTTGGGGGTTGGGGGGGGTGTGTTTGTTTGTTTTCCCTAAATTCCCTTTTTCTCTGTGATTTCCTTCTGGTAAGTCCATGGCCCTCAAGTTTGTATTTATCCATAGGGCAAGAAGGAGAGACTAGCATATCTGTGGTGTTTAACTGTTCATTTGTGGCAGGATTGAGAGTTAAAGCATTAGGACAGAAAGGCTTTTTGCTGGTTATGTAATTGAGTTTAACTTAGTACTAAGAGAACCTAATGAGAGGAACCTCATAATAGAGTCTAACTTGGAGCAGTGCACCACAGACTCCAGGCACGATTTCTCTTAAGACTGAATACAAGGATCTTCCTAAACCAACAGAAGTTTTTGCCTCATTTTGTTGTAATGGTAATGTTCGAGCATCAAAGTAATTTGCTTTAAATTGCTAATTTGGTTGGGTCTGAAAGGCAGTGGATGTTTTTGTAGGGAGTATATTTCAGTCTGTTCACATTTGTTTTGTTTGTGTTGTTTTTCAGTTACAAAAATTACACCTTTGTGACAGTCTTTGGAAACTTGCACCAGGCTCAGCTGGGTGGAGTCCCAGGGACCTACCAACTGGTCCGCAGCTTCTTGAACATCAAACTTCCTGCGCCTGTCCCTGGTCTCCAGGTGTGTCCATCGCTTTCAGTGACTGAGCTAAAATAGTATCACAGATCTGCTCCAGCACAGCCAGGAAACTACTGCAGCCTCCAGTGTTTTTTTCTGTTGTTTAAACTGCTTTTTAGTGCAGCAGGCTTTTATTCTTTTTCTAGAACTTTTCATTAGGAAAATGGAAGATAGACAAAATGCCTTGGAGTTCAGAGCCAGTCCCTAAGCATGGTGGTGCTGGTAGTTTGAGTTCTAAATTCTAGAAGTTGTCATGGGCCCTTCTGGTGGTGTCTTTCAAGATCAGCAAGCCAGTACTAGAATATGTTACGATGTTTCAAAAAAGCAGTAACAGTCTCCTTGGTTTGCTTTTTCTCTCTCTTTTTTTTTTTTTTTTTTTTTTTTTTTTTTTTTGCACTTACTGTAAGATACCAGTTGTTGGTGACTAAATATATAATGAATTAATCTGAACAGTAGCCTGAGCCTTTTATTTAGGAATCTGAATAAAATCCTGCTCACCTGCACATAGTAGAAAGTGCATAGCTCTTCACCTACAAAATTACCAGAGAAACAGGCAGGCTGGGTTGAAAAAATAAAGGTTACATGAAATAATAATAAATTATAATATTGGAGACCACATAGCTGAGTTTAGCTGTCCTTTTCTTACCTGCCGAGATCTGCGATTACTTCAGTATCTTTCTTTTTCAGTACAAATGTTTTTAATACCCCAGTGAGCTAATCCAAATTCCCCTCCTGGCTGGAGAGGATATCTGCCTGCTATTTCTGGGATCGTCAGAACCTCACTCAGAACTGAAATCTGGGCAAGCAGAAGAGAGTCTCATCCTTTGCTGCCAAGATATGTGCAGCTTTCACAGGACTTAAACCTCATGACCTCTGGTTATGGTTACCTTCTGTAACAGAATTTTTTTACCAAAAGTAGTGTGTGGGTATAAGGGCAGAAATAATGAATGAGGCAAATGATAAAGAAAATTAATTTGAATATGCTGCTTTAAAAAAAAAAAAAAATTCTTACTTTGTTTTCAGGATGGTGAGGTGGAAGGCCATCCCGTCTGGGCACTGATTTACTACTGCATGCGCTGTGGAGATCTGACTGCGGCCATGCATGTGGTGAAACGGGCACAGCACCAGCTGGGAGAGTTTAAAACCTGGTTCCAGGAGTACATGCACAGTAAAGATAAAAGGTAATTGAGAGCTCGGAAAGGTCTTTGTGAGGGGTGGGAATGGCTGTGGAATAGTGAAATAATCAGTGGCTTGGTAGAAATATAAGCAGCTCGGGTCTCTTCTGGTGGCAATGGCTGTGTGGTGTTTATATTAGTTACCTAAATTACATGGAAGAAGTTTGCATATTTTGGTTTGTGACTTTGAAGTCTAGAAATCTCCATAGAGCAAAAGTTGTTTCAAAATATGCAAAAATTTACGTTTCAAAAATAAGACAGTAGTGTAGCTTTGCATTTTTACCATAGGATCTGCCCTGTGTAGCGGTAGGGCACTGCATACCAGAGATCCAGTTTACTCTGCTGTCATGAGTCCTGCATCTTTCTATTTCCCCCATCACTTATTTTAGTTGAATTTACTTTGGGGAATGATTTTTACTATACCTGCTTTCATAAGAATGCCACACCGTAAATGCAAGCACTGTTTGTTAGAGGCCTTCACTCTCCCGTCTTTCTTGTGCTTGTTCTCCTCTTCTGTTTTTTGCTATCAAGCACGTGACAGAGGCCACTGGCCAAGCTACTGATTATGTGGTTGCAGTTGAGTTAGTGCATCTTAAGGTGTGCTCTGAACTCTGCTGTGGTTTTATCTTGTCTATCTTTCCACTTGCAATGAATTTCAGACAAGTGCACACCCAGCTGTTGCATTATAGCTGTGCTCCCTTTAGGGGAATGGCACTGGGGTCTGGGTAAGTGTCAGGACATAAATCTGTAATATCCCACCTCAGCCCGTGACAGTTTGTCATATGTGGGACGCCCTCATCCTCCAATATGTTGAATGTATTTGGGCTCTTCAGGTATGCAAATGTGAGCAAGAACATACCAGTTTGTGTGTCTTAAAAAAACAACCAAAGACAACCAAACCAACCAACCAAAAAAAAAACCCAACCACAAAAACCAAACGGGGGGG
>KL266317.1:13752-34575 GCA_000699545.1 Podiceps cristatus
CGGGAAATCATAGTGCCATTTACAGAGTAGTGTATGCCATGTTATTTGTCTATAAATTAACCTGGTTTGTAGAGACTATCTAGGAGTGCTCATTATAATAAGATTGTTCCAGAAACCTCAGTGAAGGTACTGTCATTGTTTTCATTGCAAACACTTTAATGAGCTACAGTATAATTGATTTATTTTGTTTTTCTTACAGCTATGGAAAGATACTCTGCCTACAGATTTGACAAACAATGTCTTAGTCTAGGAAAACACTTTATTGATTCAATTCTGTAAAATTCTCTACAAGAGGGTACAAGAAGTAGAATGACAAAGAATGTTATGACAGTATTTAATGATAAAGATGAAAGTGTCTCTCCTAAAAAACTTCATGGTACAACAACCTGCTCACTTGTTAGTTACTAACAAAAAGAGTTCCAAAGACTTTGTGAGCTCCTTTTTTCCAAAATCATGAAATGGCAGAGTTGGACAAAAACAACTCGTCTACCACAATATTAATGTACCCCTAAAGAGACTGTCATCTGTGCCCTCTGCCCCCAAGCCCCGCAATGGGTATTGAAGATGATCCTCTATAACTTTAATTATACCTTCTAATTCACGTGTGCAAAATTTTTACCTCAGATGTAATTTGGAAGTGCAAGAACTGCTGGCCAGTGCTTACTGTTGTTATGCCTTTGCCGTGAATATGCACCCGTTTGCATTGGTTTGTATCTAGGTTTCCTCATAGAGGGAAAGATGGGATTCAAGTCTTTTCCTTCAGCCTTTTTTTTTTTTTTTTTTTTTTTACTTTCCCCTGCCACAGAAAATAAACTGCGTCTTCATTACAGACGGGCTCTGAGAAATAATACTGACCCATACAAAAGGGCCGTTTATTGTATTATTGGCCGTTGTGACATTACAGACAACCAGAGTGAAGTTGCTGATAAAACAGAAGATTATCTTTGGCTAAAAGTAAGTGTGGGGTTGCAGTATTGTTTGTTGGTTTTTCTTTTTTTTTTTTTAAGGACATGTCTAGATGGTATTGCATTTCTGCACTGCTCTGCTGACCTCCCTACTTCTAGGTCTGGTGTTTTGCCTCAGAGTAATGCACATGACTTGACCTTGCAGATAGTGGAGGGCTGGGAGCCCGAGTCCCAGGGCTGCTCTGTTACCCTCTGTACTATCAGGTGTCCATCTGGGGACACTTGTCTTGGGAAGTGTCATGTTCTTCGTTTGACACTGATCATTGTCAGCTCTTTTTACAAGTAGTGTTAACTTGCTGCAGTGAGGATCCTTTGAATTTTCCTTTCGGGATGGATTATGGCTGAAATGTTGGTGTCAGTTGGCAGAAGATGACACCGTTAATGTCTCTATAGTCCAGAGCCCTTACAGTTTTGGTGGGAGTAGATATCTTCTCAGTGCATCCCTTGTGCAAGGTGAAGTTGAAATATCTGTGTTGCTTTTTTTGGATGTGTTTCTTTTAGCTGAACCAAGTATGTTTTGATGACAATGGCGCGAGTTCTCCACAAGACCGACTAACGTTATCACAGTTCCAGAAGCAGCTGCTAGAAGACTATGGTAAGAAACCACAGAGAGATGTGTTACTTGGGGCTCTGCTTTTCTCCTTAGGGCACTTCCCAACTGTTACTACAAAAACCCTGGACTCCACATAAAGCCCTACAGCTCTCCACTGGTGACAGGCATCCTTAGGGTGTTGGTGGACAGCCTGCTTCCCTAGAGTAATGACAGACTTCAGTAGGGCATGATGAATGAGTCCTGTGCGATCCCAGCAACCCAGAGAGTGACTCTGTGGACAACACTGCTGCTATTTGTACTTTGTCCATATTAAATTATGGATTGCTATCTCTCGCTATAAATATGCTAAGGTCTTTTAGCAAAACTTACAGCTTTTGGAATACAGAACAGAAAAGCAGTCGTTATCTAATGTAGGCATGCATTTCCAAGGCTTTTCTGTGTGTGCATCCATTGTTCATTGTTTCTCTTAAATTACTATTTCAAGTAATTTTGTGGGGATCCGAATCACAGCTCCTTCCACTTCAGAAAGTTTTAGGAACATCCACAGCCCAAGAGAGTACCTTTTCCCGTAATCATCTTCCAATCAATCAAAATTAGGTCACTTGGACTATCCAAAACGTACAGAATTTGATTCTCCGCAGCCTTCTAGTTTGTAGTGTCACTCACACCCAGATAAAAATGTGTGGAAAAGAAATACAGTAAGCTACTGTTGGTGTGACTGAGTAGGAAAATCCAGGGGTTTAACATTCTTGTTATGTTGTAAAATTATGTTATATTTAACATAACACTTGGCATAACTATAAACAAAGACAAAAAGTTCTGGTTTTTAGAGAATCTATTGCAGTCTATCAGCGTTGATGGTTTCTTGTCTAAAAAGAACAAAGGAACTTTTTTGAGTAACTGTTTATTCTCTTTCACTTCCTGATACGTCTTTATGCTCTGGTCTTTCATGATATATTTGCAGTGGAACAGTTACAGATAGGGCACTGGTGTGTGATTAGATATTCAGTTTTGTCTACTGTGTTTATTTCTGTTGGCATTGAATAAGCAATAGTGATGCACTGTGGCAGGAAGCATCCACCATCAGTGCTCTCTGATTGCAAAATCATTTTCACTTACACTCTGTGTTTGTGCTGTGGGTTTTTTTTTCAGGTGAATCACATTTTGCAGTGAACCAGCAGCCCTTCCTCTACTTCCAAGTATTGTTCTTGACAGCACAGTTTGAAGCTGCAATTGCTTTTCTCTTCCGGACAGAGCGCTTGCGTTGTCATGCTGTTCATGTTGCTTTGGTCCTGTTTGAGTTAAAATTGCTCCTGAAATCATCTGGGCAGAGTGCACAGCTATGTAAGTTCTTTACATTTACTTTACAATAAAGAGATGTTTTCTGAGCCCTTAAAGTACGCTGTAGACACTGCAGGTCTATGTAATTGATCAAACAAGCAGCATTTCTCAGAACAATCTCCTAAAAGTTAATTGTTTTAATTGCATTAGAGCTTTGGCTAATATGAGATGAAGATCAGAGCAACGTTTCCTGGCATTAGGTTCTCTGACCGTGTTGTTTCTGACATTGCAGTAAGCCATGAAGCTGGTGACCCTTCTGGTGTCAGACGTCTAAATTTTGTGCGGCTTTTGATGCTTTACACCCGTAAGTTTGAATCAACGGATCCAAGGGAAGCTCTGCAGTATTTTTACTTTCTCAGGTAAGAACTAATATATGTCTTTAGATTTTTCTCCTAGTTACTACTACTTAATTGCTCTTATCTGGGAAGTCCTCAGAAACAGGAATACCTTCCTCCTTCCCTTTCTTTTGTAGGAATGAGAAGGACAGCCAAGGAGAGAATATGTTCTTGCGTTGCGTTAGTGAACTAGTAATTGAAAGCAGAGAGGTATGTTTGGCCATGTTTTGCCTTCCTCACTTAAATTGAAATTCATTTCTTCATTGAAAACTTCATTAGGCAGGACAGTCTTAAACAGTTGTTTACTCCTTCTGCCTGATGCAGACCTAGATGACGGGACATCTTGCAATGACCATAAGTTTAAGATACTTAACCATGTCTATTTATTTATATACAAATGATTTTGACATCGATCACTGTTTTTCATTCATCCATGACTGCATCTTTGTACTTAGTAAATATGTTGTGAAATATGTGTAATTCATCTCTCTATTTTCCTTTTTTTCTTACTATACATCCCTATGAATGTAGTTTGATATGATTCTTGGAAAGCTGGAAAACGATGGTAGTCGGAAGGTGAGTTGATGATACGTAACTTACATAAAAAGTACAAACTACATGTGATTTCCAGAGTAGTCATGAGGCTATCTTGCTTTCCTTTATTGTCACTAGCCAAATTATTACTGTGTTTGAGTACAAATTCTCCAAGTATGAAATCCTTTTACTGAATAATCTGTGACCTGCCCTAACAGCAGGCGAGTCAGGAGCCACAGGGCAAACTGTGTCCCTGTAGACACCCAGTGTAACTAAAGAAACCAATGGCATCAGGTAACTTCAGTGAGGTCAGAATTTCATCTTTACAGTAGGAAATGGAATTTAGTACACATTAATAAAAAACAATTAGTAAAAATGGCTTGCTTGTAAGTGGGTGTGAGATTAACTGAGGTGCATGTGTGTAAAAATCCTCATTATCCTCATTCACCCCAAAGAAAGCATGTTATTGCAGCCCATTAAAAATTATTGTCATTAAGAGAGCAAGGGCTAACAGACCCCAGGCATAGCCATAACTGACCTGTGCTCTCCATAGAGATGAGGGTAAGTATTGGATCAAAGATCATCCATTTTTAGTTGTGATGGATCTTACTTCTGCTTTGAAAGCAGTAATCTAAAAGTAAAATGTCAGCTTACATGGTCAGAAGATAAAGGAGACCTTAAGGTTTCACCTGAAAAAAGGACAGTGCTTGCAAATGAGTAACATTTTAGAGAATCATTGAAGTTTTCTGTTCTCTGCGGCAACTTTGGAAGCTTTCTGTGTGAAGCGGACTTCCAGAATTGTTTAAATCTTGATTTTAGGGTTAGGGCTCGATGTTTTTGTTCTGTCAGTTTAAAAGCAGTGAGACTGCAGACATGAGAGCAAGATAATGCGGTAATCTTTACAAATATTTTTTCATTATACAGTTCTTTGTAAGATATATAGTTTTTAGATTATACCATTAGTGCTGAATCCTTTTTTCTTGACTTTACTCAATTCCTTTTAAATGTAACTGCATTGTTGTGTTTCTTCGGTATGAAACCAGTAATCTGAGTTTTAAAATAAATTCTTCTAGATGATATAGTCTTATTTTTACATCCTTAACTACAGTAAAATCCTTTCCAGATATCCTTGACTCTTTCCTCTCTTTTATTCTACTTGTGTTTATTGTTTCCTTTAAAATTCTTGTCACACTTTTACCTGTGTAAGATTTCACTTGCAACCTGTCATGCCAATATACACAAAGAGCATCCCTGGAGACCCTGGCACGTTAAATGCTGAAATCTTTTGTGTTTTATTCTCGTCTATAATGTGTCATCAGCAAATAAAATAATTTAGAATTTGACCCTGAGAATTTAGAATTTGAATTTGACCCTGAGAATTTAGAATTTGAATTTGACCCTGAGAATTTAGAATTTAGAAATAACCCTGTAATCTGTGTCATTTTGAATGAATTAGAAACTGCAGATGTCTCGGTGCTGATTCTGTTTTGGAGAAAGTGTCTCTCACAAGAGCACTCTCTATTTTTAACGTGTCCCTTTTGCACGTTCCCATGGAAATGTAGGGGCCATTCTAATCATAATCCAACATGTAAAATATTCATTGTCTTGACAGAATATTCGGGAGTATTTAAGCATTCTGATTTCTCTTCTCTCTTTTCGTTTTTGTCTCACCTCTTTAGCCTGGAGTGATAGACAAGTTTGCAAGTGACACAAAACCTATTATTAACAAAGTGGCTTCTGCAGCAGAAAATAAAGGATTGTTTGAAGAAGCTGCAAAACTCTATGACCTTGCAAAGGTAAATAGCTTCATTGTGCTGCCTTAAATGTGTACCCGGTTCACCATTTTTTCCCAAACATACTCCCTGTGATCAGGAGGTTAAATTTCATCTCGGAGATTGCATTACCCTTATTCAAGCAGATTATTTCTGCTGCTGTTAAAGCAGAGCCATTGGCTGCATGGAGAGCAAACTGAGATGGATTGCGCTCCAACCCATTCTGTTTAAGACATCCTGGTTCTTGATCAATATGGTCTCTTGAAGAGATTGTCCCATGCATGTCTTTATTCTGGCTAGTGAAGTTATTTACCTGGAGTGTGCTCTTCCAATTTCATAGATGTTGAAGTCTAAAACGGTTGGGCTTTGTAGTGAGTACTCTTGTTTCGTTTTGAAATAATTTGATATAAACATGGATACAACCATAGCCACGGTTTTAGAGGAAAATTAGGGGAAAATACTTTTTCATGTGAGCCAGCAGCATTATGTTGCTCATAGCTAATGTGATCTTGACTCTTTATTGGGAGGGAGGCTTCTCTGAGCTTGCACTAGGCACCACTGCATGAGACCTTTCTGCTTTTTCAATGAGATTAAAACACTTGAGTCCCATCATGCTCCTTTTATTTGTGTGTAACTTTAATACCAACAGAACCCTGACAAAGTTTTAGAGCTGATGAACAAGCTCCTCAGTCCCGTTGTTCCCCAGATCGGCACAAAAAACCCCAGTCAAACACAGAGCGGTTGAAGAACATGGCCCATTCCATCGCGGAGAGGTAAGATGAGGGTGCAGGACTGGGCAGTTCACCTGGACCTGGCCTGGGACTGTCTGTTCAGGACATCAGTTCCTGACTTTGTTTCTGCTGGATGGACTGTGGCACCCTCAGCCATGTATTCAGGAGGGCAGAGGTCAGGATTTACCTTGTGCTGCTCATGGTGGTTTTCAGTACTGAAACCAGAAACATCGTCATCAGGGGCAGGTCAGGTAGGTTTGGCAGGAAGATTCATCTATAGGTGAATCAGGAAAAGTGAATTGCAGGATTGCCAACCAGAGACAGAGTCTCTCAATAAATATAATGAATAATATGTTTTAGATGATTTTTAAAGGAAAATTTCATAACAGTTGCAGAATCATTGCACACAATTCACTTGTTTGAAATAGTATTGAGAGAGCTACAAAACCAGTAATTTTGAGTTGTAACAGCAGAGCAGCGAGTTCAGTAGCTGTCTGCAAACTTTATTTCA
Organism: Podiceps cristatus; assembly: GCA_000699545.1. Lineage (NCBI taxonomy): Eukaryota > Metazoa > Chordata > Aves > Podicipediformes > Podicipedidae > Podiceps > Podiceps cristatus. The sequence goes on from KL266317.1 coordinate 20,495, forward strand.
CTGCTGCTTTAATGAAAGCTAAAAGGGGAACATTTAAGCTGAGGTGTGTATATGGCTCGTGTGACCAGTGGACCTCATTTCCACAGCCTGTTACTTTAGGAAAATGCCACGTGGTGCTCAGAAAAGAGAGAGGAATGGAAGTGACTGAAAGGAACTCACCTGCAGCATTGCTGTGCTAATTAGGATAAGTGTGTGAGAGACATCAGTGCTCAAGGTTCCTAGCTTCTAGCTGCTCGTGAATAGCCTGCTTCTGAAAGATTGTAATTGCAAAATAGCTTTGGGATTTTTTTCAGTCATCTTTGTTTGGTGCATCTTGTCATAGTGACTGCCCCTGACAATTCCTGTATTTTACTAGAGCAAAATGTGGGTGCCTGTGAGAAAAGTCTTGCTGCTTTTCCTCAACCATTCTGGTGGGGAGAGAATAAAAATAAACCAAGCATGCTTGCTGGCACTTTGAAATTGGGAAGACAAATACAGAAACATATTGATTTCAGTCAGAGGCCTTTGCCTTTCTTGTTTTGACAAGTGGCTTTTGCCAGTCACTCCTTCAGTCAGCCTTTCCTTCTTTTAGCCAGGCTGCAGACTGAGTGGAAATTGGTGCTGCATTGACTTAGTGAGAGACTCCTTTGGTAGCAGACATTAAGGAGAATTAAACCTATGGCTGGAGTCTAAGCTTCAGCAAAGGCCGTAATGGGCTTTGTTTTGTTGCTTGCTTTGATCTGTATGAGAGCACTAAACGTTACTGTTCAATAATGCCACTTTACAGCTGCAAACCTTCATGATTGCAAAGCCAGAATGGTTCCGATTAGCTCGTCTTCTTGCCAATTAACCGTAATACAGGGCTTTTCTTTGTGTACCGTGCTGCGGGCAGTACTGTAGTGATGCCGCTTTCCTCCTGTGTGTTCTTTTGACGTTTTTGGAACAGCGGAGACAGCCAACAGAAAGGGCCAAGAGGCTACGCGGCTTCCTCCTCTGCAGCAGCACAGTGCATGGCATCTACCGCGTACTTGACTGCTCTTACTTGAGGAAGGAGCTCCTTTCCGACCTCGTGCTGTTAGGAGTGAGAGCAGACAGCCCTCCAATTCATCTCCTAGCAAGTGTTGCTAGAGAGAGCATGCAGAAGCGTCTAATCCATTTTTAAGTCTTAACTCCTTGCCTGAAGGAGGCAGTTGTGCTGGAGAATTGGCTGCTGTAAAAGCACATTAAACATGCTTGTACAGCACTTGCCTTGCAGGTCTCTGGTTCCTGTCACTGGTTTCCCCGTGAATATGGGAGGTGTAAACACTTACAAGGAAACAAATGCTGGATTTGATGGAAAACTAGAAGTGAATAAAAGTATTTTTCACAACCTGTGAAAATTCTGCCTCCTGGTTAAGGAAAATTAAAGCTGTCCTTTGTTAGATGCCTTCTGTCCTTGTGCTCGATGTCTCCGCTTCCAAGAATTGCAAGAGCACATTTATAAAATGGTTGCCATTTTGCACAATAAAATTGTAAACCAATTTCTTTCAGGTACAAAGCTCAGGGGATAAGTGCAAAGAAATCCATTGACTCCACGTTCTACCTTCTGCTAGACTTAATCACGTTTTTTGATGAATATCACGCCGGTCACATTGACAGGGCCTTTGATGTAAGTTTCAAGAGTTCTGTTTGAAGTGCAGCCTTCCTAATGCCCTTGAAAGACCAGAATGTCTCAAATAACATCACTTAAAAAATTGTATTTAATGAGTTAGAAGGTGCTGTAATGCTATAGGAATTTAAAAATGTGTTTCTTTCCTGTTGTTGATAATTGGGAAGATCTTTCTGGATCTATTTTGCAGACATTGAACAAAATATTTCTGCTACTCAACAAAGCAAGGATATAAACCAATAAATGACAATGAAATAATTTCTCTTCACTGGAATCAGGAGCATTTCATTAACACTTCAAAAAAAGTGCTTTATTAGTATATGGTACATAGAATGTTGATTATCTACCCTGATTCCTGCTTTTCTTTTTGAAGATTATTGAACGCCTAAAGCTTGTACCTCTTAGCCAAGATTGCGTAGAGGAGAGAGTTGCTGCCTTCCGGAATTTCAGTGATGAAGTAAGTAATGTCTCTTTGGTTTAGCTTCCAAAAGCCTTTTACTGTGTTAAAAGGATCTTAAAACCTTGTCATCTCATCATTTTTATTCTTTAATGGGGAAAGAGGATGGAATTCTTTTGTATTCATACAAGTAGACTCTTGGCTTGCAACGTTTTCTCCTTTGTGCCGCTCTTTGGAGCACTAGAATGCCCTGCCCAGAAATCTGGCCTCTGCTTTGCAGGCGGCATCTGCAGATCTGAATCTTTCTGAACTTACTGAGTTTGATTCAGGAATTCAGAATATTGAAAACTTTCAACTGTGCTGCTGACTTAGTTCTTCTGTGCTCTTAATGGTCACTGAGCAGTTGCAGGGTCTTATGTTTCCTTCCCTCCAAATTATTTGTAGTTTTGGGCATTAGCAGCTGAAGCGTATGAAACATAACGGAAGGCTGTTACTACTCTTGAACCATTTTAACTGGAGGGTGACACTTCTTTAGACGGTGTTTGTGTGTATTTGGGTGCTTTGGAGTTCCTTGTGTTGGGGTGCTTTGGGTTTTATCTGAACTGTTGCTATTGAACATGACGGTGCAGCCATTATGCGTGTCTGTCTCTCAAAACTCTGGGTAACAACTTTGGCAGGCGGTGCAGTCACAGCAGGGGTAACCGTTAGATGTGTGACTGTTACATGAGTGAATATCAACTATAGTTGTCATTGCTTGGGTTTTCTGATGTCACCTAGCACGGACAATCATTCTGTCAACATGCTCCTCACTGCAGTATGATTATATATTTTTTTTTTCCTTTTTCCTTCTTTTGCATAGATCAGGCACAATTTATCTGAGGTCCTTCTTGCAACCATGAATATTTTATTCACGCAGTATAAGAGAATGAAAGGCACAAGCCCAGCCACTCCTGCCAGACCTCAGCGGGTAATGGAAGACAGGGATTCGGTAAGATTATAATCCTCACTGTCTGACAAGTTTTTGTACTTCCTTTTTTCCCTGATTTCAAGGGATGGAACTTAATAATAGCTGTGAACCTCTAATGGTCTTTGCATTGGACTTGCTTAGTTACTTAGTTTTAGACTACTCATCTTGCTCAGTTACTGAGAGTCTTGAGGCTAGTCTCTCATAACTTCAGCTTTGTGTAAAGAAAGGATATTGCTGTAAATGGCATTGAGCTAATTAAAATATATTACACTATATATCTGCCTTCAATAGTTAACAGATGTGGACAGTGCAGTGTCTCTAGGATGATCGGTGTTGCTGCCTGAGCTGCTGGTTTTCTAGAACCCGATTTCCACTCCTTTCATTTGAGTTAGTGCCCTGGTCCCGCAAAGCTGATTTCTGGTGGAAAGGCCTTCCTTTGCTCCTCTTCTTGGCTTGCTTCTGCAGTGACATGGGCTGACATTTTCAAAGCGTCCTTGGGCAGTGCACCAAGATGCTCAAGTACGTTCCCTTGGCAAGTGGCTGTGGCAGTTTGCCAGTGGTGTTCCGCCGCAGAGCGGGCAGCTTCCAGGTGCAGTGGTGCTCAGGCTGGCTGCTTGCTTTAAATGGCTGACAGCGGTGGTGGGTTTGACTTCACTGCTAGGGTGGGTGCTGAACCATCTCCCACACCCAATGATAGGAGCCTACACCTTCATCAAGCCTCAGAATTAAAGGGCATGTCCAGATCTGTGGGCACTCGCCTGTCAGCATGCTGTGTTGAGCAGAAGGGTTCTCAGTTTAGCTGTCCTCAGTCTTGTAGCTCTTACTAAGTTAAAGCCACTACAGGCACTTGAAAACCAAGGCCAGACCACTCATCTAGTCTTACAGATTAGGAAATAAATATCAGCTCCTTTTGAAAATGAAAGCCAGCTTGGGCCACAGTCAGCTTTACGCCAGGCTTTACTCATCTGCAAAAGTGCCTTTGATCTGTAAACTGGTAAAAGTCTTAGTAGCATTTTTAAATTACATCAGAAAACAAAAGGCTCACGTAATGATAGAGCTTCTGACTTTGGGGCACAGCCTGCATGTGAGCTATGCGACCCTGCCTTGCAGCTATGCTTGTACTCTAGATGGGCAACGTCGGAGAAGGATGCATGCTGCTTGGGCTTCTCCCACCTTAAATTCTGCATGGGTGAAGAAGTCCCAGGCTAATGCAATCTGTTGCTGCTCTGCGTGCTCAGGAGGTTGGCACTGACCAAACAGCCTTAGCTCCTTGCTTTTCAAGTGAGCCATTTGTTTTGGTTTTGTGGTTTCAGTCTTCTGCCTTATGTAGAAGTACTTACCCTCTCCACAGGGGCGCCGTGCTGCCAGGTGTTGTCTCAGTAGGAATACCGTGGCCGTGGCCTACCAAAGATGGTTGGGCTGATTGGTGGTGGAATCAGCAGCTTTGCTGCTGAGGGTTTGTGTAGAAGGAAGCCACCATGACATCGTATCATGTCACCAGCTTGCTTCATGAACGTGCTCTGCACTCTTATTCTGTTAGAGCTGTGGAGATCAGCTGATGATGTACCCCTCTAAAAACCCTTGAAAGTTTTCTTTTTTTCAGGCTTCACATTTTGTTAATCAAGCTTCTGGTGGGATCTCATGGCGGCAGGGTACCAGTGGTGGTGGAGACATGGGGTTTTGGAGTCACGGATCTCTGGCTGCCGTGTGCAATAAAAGCTGTGCTTAACCCTCAGAGGGGACAAGTGCCCGCTGCTGTCTCCAAGGCTGGGGAGGTGATGAGAGAATAGCTACGCAGCAGGCAGTGTCAGCCTGCTGATGTAGGATTAGCTGGAGAGAAAAAACCTGCAGCCCTGCAGCTCCCGCTGCCTGAAGATTCACATGTGCAGCAGAATACCAGGCATGGGCACGTGGAAGGTAGCGTAAGGATAGCTTTAGCCCATGTTTCTCTTTTTCCTTACCCTGAAGAATTTCCTCCAAGGCCATAGGAGCAGGGAATCCAGATTGCTTGTTTCCCTGTCTGGGAAGCAACTTGGGGGATTTTAGTGGTGGCAGGAAATGAGGGCATTTTGAATGTGAGAAGAGAGGTGTTTCTTTGGCAAAATCTCCCCATTCACCTGAAGAGAGACGGCAGATTGGAGCTTCTGCAGGCCATGCTTGGCAAGAATTTTTCTTCTGAACTTCCCTGGGAGAAAGGCAGCTTTTCCTTTTTCCCCAGGGAAGCAAATTTTAGGGGAAATTGGGCTCTTCCAGAAGGTTTAACAATCTCTGCATGTTGCCCAGTAGACAGTGCAAGTGAAAAAAAGACCTTTCCTTGAACAGGTCTTTGAAATCCCTGAGTTTTCTCTAGACCCATCGGAGCAGACAGATTCAAATCCCTCTGTTCATCAGAAGAATTTGAAAACATGAGATAGCAGCTGTTCGTAAGCCTGAGGCTTATTCCACGTAGCAGGGAACAGAGCCCCCCCAGAGCAGGAGCACATGGCTCTTGATTTTCCCCCTCTGGTGCCGAGCCCAGCGGGACCCTGCTGAAAGGGTAGGGAGAAGAGGGGCTTTGGCAGGAACAGGATGGAGCGGGGTAGTACCTCTGGAGCCCCCTGAACCCCGTAATGCCCTCAGCTGGAATGTCTCCTGGCACACTTCGGAGGTGAAATGGGCTTTATTTAGAAACGATCAGGTTTGGAGTCAGGGCCGGCATTTTATGTGGTTTGTTTATTTCAGCATAAAATTACCTAAGCTGTGTTTTGAGATTGTGGTTTTTTTAATCATTTATACATTAATGAGTTTTGGGAACAAGGGAGCAAAGTCCTGTCCCGCTTGGCCTGATCCATTTTTGTTAAATTTTGGGCAGAGATTGCAGCAAACCTGGGCTGCACTGCCAGAAACCGTGGCCGGGCGACAGCCCTGACCCAGATTCTGTGAGCGCAGGACAGCAATGTCATGTGCTCCCCGCCCCGATCCAGGGTAGCGAACTTGCGGGAGCAGCCCGAGGGCATTATCTTGGCGGCAAAATTAGGTCATGAAAGGAATGGAATTCTTTTTTTTTTTATTATTATTTATTTGTGGTCTTATTTTCAGTCACAACTGACTCGAACATTCATTAAGTAATTACAGGCAATAGAACATCTAAACCTCCAGGCCGCTCTTAACCTCTGCAAACCTCTGTTCGTTCTTCCTGAAGTACTGCAGCCTATCATGGTGGTTTGATTTTTAAAAATAGACCAGCTCTAGTATCATTGCTACCGAAAAGGAAAAGGGAACAGTAACTCCTAAGCCTTTCTTAGTCACAGTGAGAGTTTTTGCCTCTTAAGATTTTAATTCCAAAGAGTCAGACACCTTGAGGTGCCTTTTTTTTTTCTTTTTTAACCTACCACCTGTTTTGACCTCCACTGAAAAGCAGCAGGTCAGATGTAATTACACAGCCTCACTGTGTGACAGATTTGGAGCAGAGTAGAAGAATTGTTGACTGTGACTGGAACCGAATGAGTGATTTTCAGGCCACCTTGGGCAGGAGTAGCCCATGCGTCAGTGTTTGCTGTGTGGTAGCTTACAGCTAGGGAAACGGTCCTGGGAGCCTTGAGCAACTGGGTCAGTCTTAGTTTTGCTGCTCACGCCGGCGGATGTGCTGTGCTGCCTTCTGGCATTCCTCAGCCACGGCGCTCAGGGAAGGGAGGCGTGCCTCCCGCTGCATCGCTGGCTGTGCCGATCGCAGCTCCGGGTAGTCCTCTGTCCTCGGCCAGGCAGGGACACAGCGCAAGGTGGGAACTCTGCTCGCTGTTTCAGCCAGGCCACGAGGCTTTGTCAACAGTCAGGGCTTTCCTTCAGCCGGGGAGATGGAAACAGAAAATTAAATGGCTGTGATCTCGGTGCTAAAGAAAACTTACTTCCCTGCCCCGTGTCTGAAGTTGGAGGGTTTTTGCACAGCTGAAGCAGTAGCATTCAGCTAGCGTCTTGAAACACACAGATGAGCATCCCGCCTTTTCCATTATCAGCTTCCGCAGCTCCTCTGTTGCCTTTCAATAACTGGCTGCTTTAGCATCACCCTGGAAAGGGGGTGAAATTGCCCCAGTGGGCATCAGGGACGGCGTTTGTAACTGTCCCGGCCGTGTAACGGGCGTCCGTCACTTCTCTGTTCCTGCTGTCAGACTTACCATCTACGTGCCCCCCACAACCAAAGCTGCTTTGGCTTTCCCCTTGGTTGCTAGATTAAAGGAATATTTGAACAGTGCCATCTTCTAGTACAGTAATTTAGAGATGCTTAATATTTAAGAAGAAAACACGGTGAGCAATCAAAACACTCAGTCTTTGCAGTGTTCCATACAGATTTGGGCTTTCTGTGTTCTCCTGATCTCTAGCAGTTATCGGGATGATTTCCCTTTTCATTTACTAATGGTTTTAACAAATTAAACAAATTATTCCTGAATTCCCTCAGCTGTTACATAGCCTTCTGGTGTGCAAGAAGGGTTGGTTACGTTAGGCAAAGGTCTCTGGATGCACTTGGTGCATCTGCTTTCACTCTCTTATGGCATGAAGAGGCTTCAAGGATGTCGGTGATGCTGGAGACCTCCAGGTGCATGTGGCACCACCGGTTTCTTTCTAGAGCTTCCACTTTGAGAATGTTAATGCTGCATTTTGGCAGGGACAACTTTATATTCTGCAGGGTGGGACAGAATCCTGTTGCCCTGGGAAAGCCCCCTTCATGCAGAAATGAAAGGTTGCTGCAGCACAGCCACTGCAGTGCCCCACACTGCTGAAAATGGTTGGGGTTTTGTGGGTGGTGTGGTTTGGTATTTTGGTTTTTATTTTTCCTTGGGTAGTTTTAAATAAATGGGATTTTTTTTTTTAAAAAAAAGCAAAAGGGTAACTTGACATACTTTTAATGGTTGGAAAAGGAAATAATTGAGTTTCCTTCCAAATGCAGAGATACATTATCCAGACAGCAGCTCTGAGAAATAAGGATTACATTTTCTTGTTTGAAAAGGCATTTACCTCGTGTCTAACTCCGCTTTCGGGGGGGGGTTGATACTGAAGTAACTGTACTTTATTTTTCTGGTTTTTAGCAACTTCGATCTCAAGCTCGTGCACTGATAACGTTTGCTGGAATGATCCCTTACAGGACGTCGGGCGACACCAACGCAAGACTGGTGCAAATGGAGGTCCTTATGAATTAGCAGAGAAGCTTTTGTGTAGGGTAGCAGCAGCCTGTGCCTGTCATGCGTGTGTTCAGAGGGTGGAACCAGTAGTGTTTTGTATTCTGTGTTTTTGTTGATGGAAATAAATTTCATTGATTTCTATTTGTTTTTTGACATTTTCATTTTCACTGATTTTTGTGGTTTTATGTTTTTATTCATTTTATTTTAAATTGATTTATATTTAGGAAATTATTCTTAATTAGTTAATGGCCTATGCAGAGAAAGAAATCCTAGATCTGCTGCAGGGAGGTGAACGAGCAGTTTTATTTTATGGCGGAAGAGGAAGTGGAGAAGAAAACTTTGATGTAACGCTTGCTGAACACAGAGCTTGGAAATTTTAGGGGGGTTTGGTTGTGAATGCATGCTAAATGTTGACAATGTGTTTACGATACACATGACATGCTGCTGTCAGTCCGTAATGTTGTCTCGTGCGGCCTGTGTGTTTATGCGGTGGGAGTGAGCTCCGTGTGCTGCAGGGGCTTCTTTACGCCTAACGAAGCTTAAACTCTTGGGTTTAAACTGAAGCTGAAGCTTTTGCAGGAGCGGCTGGGATTGGAGACAGGTGTATTTTGGTGGGAGAGATTTCCGTGATCCACATGGGAGTATTTAGCAAGTTGCGTTCAAATTGATCTCGTATCGAGTGGTAAGGGAGCTGACCAGAGAAGCCCGAGTGTGGATGCGTTGGGCACGGGTTGCTATTGCTGTCAGTTCAGTGGGAAACCTGAGTCCCACTGAAGCGAGGGGCATTAAAAAAAGGCTTAGCTTTAAGTGTTTGGAGCTACAACTAGATCAGTGTGAAAGCCCAGAGTATAAGCTTTTCTCTCATGTAGCTGCCTGACTTCGAAATTAAATGGGAGGAATGCTGGTGGCTGCTCCCTGCGCACGCGCCTTTCTGCACTGCAGCCGCCTTGCCCCCGCGCCGTTTGTGTTGCTGGGTTATGCGAACGCGTGTGGTTCTGAATACAGAACAGGCAACGAAATGTAGGGGCTGCTTTCAGCCTTTGCTTGTTAGCAGCTGTCGGGAGAGAATTGCTCTCCATTGTGCAGTGTCAAAGTTGTAGTGACGTAGAGGGATATTGGGCTGACTCGATGACAATTTCCCAATTACTTTTTCCACCAGAAACGTTGTAGCATACATTTTGTCAGCCTCTCGGCCAGCAGGCGAAGGGGTGGCTTGCCGAGCCGCCCAGACCCATGTCTCACAGCGTTGGCGAGCCAGCTGCCGGGGCTTCCAGCCCGGGTAGGTGGGGATCGTGTGTGGCACCCGTGGCCCTGTAGCACCTTTCGGATTTCTTCAAGCTAAAGGAGGCCTGGACAACACCCTGCCAGGAAAGGGGCTTCGGTGAGTTACGAAGGAGTTATTTGGGGAGGGAATGGAATTGCCTCACAGAACATCAACAGCTGCGTGGAGAAAGCTCCGATTAGTTAATAACATTTCTGGCAAATTTGTGTGTGAATGCTGCTTGGCATGCCTCAGGTAAACTCATCCGATCCCCTAGGGAACAGGTCACCGACAAGTAGGTGGCAGAGCAAGGCGTCTTGCTTGGTGCTTGCAGGCCGCCCTGGCTGGAGCAGGGCTGCCCCACGTGCCGTCCCGCGGGATACGCGCAGTCCTGGGTTTCTCTTGCCGGCGTTCAGCCCCCGTCCCACAGTTGTACCTGGCATCGAGCCACCTCCTGTGCGGGGGGGCCAGCAAACCCATACCTGTCCTCAGGCAACCACTGACCTGAGCGAGAGCCCCTGCAGGAAGGGTGACGGCCACCTTCCCCGCTGTGACTCCCTCTCCCCCTCCACCCTTCACACAGGGACAGGAGGTCTTTGGGGCTCAGCTCTTCCCACTGCCATTTGTGGGACCTTTTGCCCGTCGCCTGCTCGGCTGAGCTATTGTGCTGCCTCCCTGGCACATTTCCAATGTCAAACATTGAACCTAGAGATCTCTTAAAAACAGGGAGCTGCCCTTTCACTGTCTGCCCTTTGAGGATGGCCAGAGCAGATGTTTTCCAGTGCCTCTCAGCCGTCGTGGGTGTTAGGAAAAGAGAAAATTGATGGCTGTATGCAGTTTGCCTCTTTTGTGCTCAGTGGTTGTGATTCCAGCCTTGGGTCCCTTCTAAGCTAAGCAGAAACTGAGTTATTTCATACTTTGAAAAGCCAAGATGGTCCTTCTGTGGTGGACAAACAGAGGAAATGAACCCCGGGGAGTCAAAGTCCTGGGGCTAACCCTGGAAAGGGAAGACCCAGCCCTGTTTCAGATGTGAGAGGCTGTGGGTGTAACAGAAGGTGCCACGGATACTTGGAATTAGATTATTTCTTGTTGATTGCCCTGTGATTTCTTCTTACTCCTGTGCAGGTGGTGAACTTTGCAGCGTTCCCCAGGGCGGCAGGTTCCAGCTCCGCAGCAAGGCCTGGCTTTGGCAAACCTGGCTCTCCTCCGCACGACTTGAAGAGCTTTGCTGCTTTGAGGTAGATGCTGACACACGTGCTGGTGCTTTGCTGAATCGCGCACCCCCGTGGTCCTCCAGCTGTCAGCACGTTCTCTCCGCCCCGCGCTTACGCTGCTGGAGAGAACAAACTGGTTCTGCTCCCTCAGGTTTCTGACCGGCAGCCTGCTGCTGCTGGGGTGAGGTTCGTATCCCTTTCTGCCTTTGCACTCTGACTTTCCTAATGTGCAGCCTTAGCCTTGGTTTTCGGAATATTTCATCTGCTAGAAGGGTTTTGGGGTGTCACTAAATTCTTACATTGTGTTTGGAGCAGCCCGTTCAGAGGTGGCATCACTAAGCACTCCCTTTACACCAGGGAGTAGTGCTCACTTTTACAGCGTGGTGCTGTCACAGCCATAGCAAGAGCCACCTCCATTTTCCTCACACACAGAGGGCTTCAGCCTGCTTGGACACCTTTGCACAGGTCGAGTTGAAAGTCGTGATGGTGTGCAGCAAGATCTGAACGAGTTTGCGTGTGTCGTTTCCCAGGCACAGTTTGCAGCAGAGCTGGGGGTGTCCGAGCTGAATTTATTATTAGTGTAAACTGGCAAACCTTCTCCCAGTTGGTGAAGCTCTGCCCTTTTGTACAAGAAAAAAGTAGGGATGAGTGCTGCAGATTAAATTTGGGATAATTTTCTGTGTTTTTTCCTACTCTGGGACTAATCCTCAGCGATAAAGATCCTCCAGATAGATGAGATGCATCCTAAGGGTGGCTCAGTACTTTGACTCAAATGCAGCTCGTGCTTGTGTTGCGAGAGAAGGCTTGAGGAATGAGTGGGAAGATGTTTGCCTTGGGAGCCTGTGACGTTCTGTCCCAGTATGGGCGCACCAGTGATGTGCCGAGTCTCCAGGTCCGTTTTCCGCCTGTCGGTAGCGACGCATCCACAAGTACCGTGGTATCAGCGTAGCTGCTCTTAAAGCTTCATAGTCTGCACGTCGGTCGGTGGTCGAGTGCTGAGCTGATGTAGTTGAGATTTACGACAGCATTGCGGGGAAATCAAGAAATACTCGTTATAAACTTCTGCCCCTTTTTACCCGTCCAGCAGGGAAAAAAGCATTAAAGCTCTGCCCGGGGGTTAACCGTGGGCTACCAGTAATAACTAAGCCGATCTAATAGAAGACAACCAACTCGTGAAAGAATGTAACAGGTGCCAACAAGCAGAAAACCTGCCGAAATGTGCCTCGAGGGCCCCTCCTAAGCACTGCTGTGTGTGGAGCTGGCAGGAGCCCCTGGGTCCTGTCCTCCGCTCAGCTCAGTGTCTTTGGTATTTGTGTGTGTTTGGGGTAGTTTTGTCCCACCACCACCATTAATTCTTCAAAATAAGTCTCACAGTAGCATTTGCGCTGTCGCTCCGGCACACGCTTGGCTCAGCTGGTCAGCCAGTCAGGTTGCAGCCTACAGCCTGCGCGGTCGGTTCCTGCTCCTCTGCCTTCTCTTGCTTTTCCCCACTGACTGCGGACTCTGCATCTCCATCCCGACTCTTTGGTTTTGTTTTGCAGACCAGTGCTAAATGAGGTGCCTCCTCTGTTCACCACCACAGCTGTGTTTGTCTAAGACCACACTCAAACCTCGTTCCTTGTAGGAGACACAGGAATCGTATCCAGAAAAAAGTGAATTTAATGATTTTGTTGTTCTTCTTCTTGTTACCTTCGCAACACTTCTCCCCAGCTTATACAAACCCCTGCCTCTCCAGGAAGCTGTTTTCCTCCCAGCCTGGAGGAAGGAAAGGATATTGGTAATTCCAGCTCTGTGTCTCTGGGATGGGACAGCACTCGAATACTGCCTCTTCTTCGTGTCCCTGTACTGGCCTTTTTGTCATGGTTCTGCCTGCATCTAGAGTTGGAAGGGATAGAAGTGGTGTCTGGAAGAGGACGGGGGACAATCCCTCTGTCCCCATCGGGTGAGGCTGCCGGCAGTTGCCAGAATAACCATGTTTTCTCTTCGCAGGCCTCCTGCCCTGCAGCACGGAGGAACTGGGTCCTGCTCCGCAGGGTGGGTTTGCAGTGCTGAGCCCCTGTATCGTTCGCGCGGCCCGGGGCGCCTGGGGTGGTAGGTTCCCTCTTCCCCAGGGATGGAGACGGGAAAATGAAAATTTCATTAAAGGCCCCTTGGAATATAGCGCTTTGGCCAGCTTCAAAAGCAGCCGTGTGTAAGGCATCGATGCTTTCTTGGCCTAACTCGATTCAGGTTCATTTGATATATTCAACAGCCAGAATGAACTGGGGGATCGGCTGGAAGCCAGGGAGAGCCCTGCAGAAGCAGCTTGGCACCTCTTCACCGCCGGAGCGGAGGGGCGGGAGGGCCATGCCCCACAGCTCTCCTCTCCTGCTCGTGGCTCCCAGCGCCGGACGGCCCCGGTATTGTTGCTGCAGCTGGTGTTGTGAATCAGGCCGACGACAAGCGCATCCTACTATCCGGCTATTTCACTACACCAGGGTTGCATCATACCACTCGCTTCGCTCTTCGCCTGGTGTCCGGAATCCTTGCGGCAATCCCGCAGCATCTTTGACTACACTGTGTCTCGCAGAGACCCCCCCTCTATTTAAGAGACTCCATGATTCATGCTGGTTTTGGCAAGTTAGCGTTTTTGATGAAGTAACGAGGTTCTAAAATAAAGCCATTTCTGCTGGGCGTGAGTCTACTGCTGCTTCCCTTGGTTTGTGAGTGGAAGCTGGCGTCCGCCTCGCAGGAGGTGTTGCTCCAGGAGCCGCACTGAGGCTTTTTCCTCGTCCCCGTCTCCCCCTTCTCGCAACACTGCGTGTTGGCAACAGCAGTGGTGGTACAAGCCACGCGGGTGCGGGCAGGCGAGTGCTGCGGGCAGGGCTGCCTGTCCTCAGCTTCCCGGGTAAGCGGGTGTGTGCCGGCCTGCGCAGGGCTTATGCAACTGAGGACGGCATCTGCTCGCGCACAAACACCACAACGGGGCTGAAGCGAGTCCTCAAAAAGCAGGTTAACATTTGTGCGTGAATGCAAAAGACGGCCAGAGGCAGCCGGGCGGGCAGCCCCAATTTTCCATTAACTTGCAAAGCACAGGGGGCTGAAATCCAAATGGGCTCTGGTGCTGCCCTCAAATTTTATTGCCTGCTGTCTTCGGCGATCTTATCTGTAACTGCTGGTAAGGACACACGTGACACCTGGCTGCAGAGGTGCAAAAGCCGCCCGTCCCTCCCCCGTCTGGCAAACGCTGAGTGGCAGCATGGCCTGAGCCCGCGTTGTGTGTGATGTGGGGAAGGGCTTACGTGGTTTATTAAATTGGGGATGGGGTTTGGGCTGTGTGGTCTGGTTACTGTTCGGGGTTAAACCACGACAGGGAATTTTGAATCGGTTCCCCTTGCCCAGCCCTGGGCAATCAGGGAGGGGCCGCAGCTGGTACTGCTCAGTGTGCCTGGCCTCTCCACCCCCCTTCCCAGCCCCTTGGCA
>KL266319.1:0-21467 GCA_000699545.1 Podiceps cristatus
AAAGCTTGTGGAATCATACCCTAAAGCTCCACTAACAACCTCACCATTAACACTTTTACTATTTGCTTACAAAATAATTTTTTACAGTGCCATCCAGGTTGATGCTCTATACTAGGTCTTTCTGCTCCCTCTGTCCATTCAGGGTCTGAGACTTTAAAATCATGAACACAAAGGCAAAACCAAACAGTAACTCAATTGCTCCCCTGTGACCCAAACCCTGTGTCTCTGAAAATGGCTGTATCTTATAAACCATGAACTTAAGAAAGTCAATAAATGCATAACAGAATAATTGTAACCAGAGTAACTCAATTCTCAAGAGATGCAATGAGGAACCAGTCAAATAAAAAACACATAGCAGGGGAACCTAACATAAATGTAAAGGGAAACACTCAGGTAGCCAGATATCTATACACCATTACATATCCAGACAGGAGTACTCGTGATGGTTTGCTCATTTAATGACTCCCAGAGTGAACATTTCAATATTTGCTTGAAGCCTTCTTTATTTTGTAGCTTGTAAGAACCTTTTTAAGGAACTCTTGGGAACTTCCTCTAAGTATATCATTTCTTTCTAGGAAAAATGAAGAAAAAGGAATCTATTACAATTACTACTATCAACAGAAACATTACCTGTCTAGCCCAGCTGTGATGTTCTTTCACCAACTTAAATGGCTTCTATCTTTCTGTGACTATTCCTGTACTAGACCTATATGTACTGGTCAATCTTTTCATGGAAAAGAGCTAATTAATGGCAGAGGAAGAAAAGTAGAAGTCTCAATTATAGCTCAGATTCACTCTCATTCTTCTGTCTTTAAGTTTCCAGAAGTTGTGAGTGTGCAGAGGTATTTCGTACATAGTTTAAGAGTTACTGACAGCACATCTACCTTTACTAGTACTCAGCTTGAACTACCACAACTGCAGTGTAACTGCTCTGCTCATTTTCATTGTCACTTTAATCTAAAATCTGAGCTGGCACTTCAGATGTGAGCATTAACAGCTGCATTATTCAAAATATTTAAGAAAGTGGGATAATCTCATTTCAGAAAGTACTTTAATAATACATTAACTATGGAGACATCTTAGCAGCAGGATTCCACTTGTCTTGGTGATGAGCATGTTTTGCAGAAGTTTGAGAAAACTTTTCTTAAATTATCATTATTCCAGGCCAGTGTAACATGACTACCAAGGAAACAAACATATAACAGCAGTTGAAGCAAAAATACTAGACGATATTCACTTGACAATCTACTTTTATCCATTCTTTAAAAATATAGGGGGTTAACCACTACTAAGCCACAATCTTTATGATATTTTAGTCACCTTGACCCATCTACTTATTTTAGACATGCCTTGTTAGCATTAGAACTTCCATCCCAAAATATTACTCTGTAGTCATCAATAGTCAGCAGCGGGAGCAAAGAGTCAAACAAATTATTGCTGGCTATAGCATTTCAATCCATCATGATACAGACAACAAGAGAAATGTTAGAAGTCGTAACATACCACCACAATCCGGCTGTAGCCTGCTCCACCCTAAGGCTCTTCACAGTCCATATTGGTAAAGCTATACAGATAACAGAAATGATAGACGACTTGAAAGAAAATTCTAGTGTCAGTAGTTCTGAGAGAAATCCACTGTCTGAGAGAGACATTCCTCTTTACTTTCTTTTTCCTATCTATGCTCATCAAATAGGTGAGGTAATTTCAAATAATTCTATGAACTGTAAACTTGAGAGGGAGCAAGGAATACAGAAGTAACCTTCCTGCACATTATGACCTCCCATTTGACTCAAGAGTTCATGGTTCCTAAAATAAGAGGACATGCACCCTCCCCAGATTCATTGGCAGGCCTCTTTAGATCAGAGGCTGCTGGTCCTATTGACTGGTGTCACGCTTACGTGTGATGGTTTTCCTGAAACACTCAACTGTGTAAGGCACTAAGCTGGGACCACTAAACAAATTTCATGTAGGAGTTCAGGTTTAAGTCATTTTTAAACAACATTAACATATTTCATATATTTTCTCTTCAGGGAAGAAAAAAAAAAAAACAACAAACCAAACCCTTGAGAGGCCAAAGCAGAATAGTTTCTGTAACATAAGGTAATCTTAAATATGATAGATGTAGGATCTGCCTATGACTTGCCGTCAATTACAGAATTTATCCCATATCAGATGAAACAAGTTTAATAAACCACTTAAGTGTTATAAGGTATGCTTCCTACCAACATGAATTATGTATCTATCTGCAGCCAAATGTACGTGTTCTATCGCTCTGAATATTAAATACAAAAACTATGTTTAAATAATGTGAAGGGTCTGATTTAAAGCAACAAAAGCCAATAAATTCAAAGTTTATGCTGGCACTCTATCCTTAACTCACACAAATTGTTTCAAACAGGTATAATGGCATGAATTACACCCCTCTTACATTTATGCTCCTACTTCCACATTTGAATTTCCTGCGTTTTGTCAGCCTACGTCTCTCCATGAGTGTCGTTAAATAGAGTCCTAAAATGTAATTTATTAGCTTTGGTTTTATTTTTAATACAAATGTATGCCTTATAGAAAATTAAAAAATGCTTTTTTTTTTTTTTTTTTTTTGTCTGAGGGTGGAATGGTTCCTTTGGAACTGTTTTAATTTCTCTATTTAATACACAATCAGAATGTTTAAAAATATTTATTTATTACTTTATTAAGTTTGCATTATTTACAGAACAGACTGTAACGGGTCCCTCAGAGCTTTTCTGATCTCTTGGGTCACCATAGAACTGGCCAGACATTTAGTAAGCTCATTAAAAAATAATTGTTATAAGCCATTTATAGTCTTAGCAATATGGATAATAGCAAAGTGAAGGTCTACAGTGTTCATGTTTCAAATGCTGAGTTGGGTTTTAGCTGCTTTGCTGTTTCCACCATTTTATATGGCACCACAAAAATGTGAATAGGACTTTAAAAGCCCAAAATAAATTCTACCCAAGTGAGGTTTCTCCAGAGGATTCCATGTAAGTATAATTGGGAAAAAAATGGTAGAAAACACAAAGTAAAGATGTGATTTTTGTATTTATGGCAATGCTGCTAATGAAGAAGTACCTGTAAGTCCTCAGTGTGAGGTGAGAATGAAGCAAGATGGCATTCAACAGTTTGATGTCTCAGTACAGCAAATACATGCCAATCTCAACGTATAGGCACATACAGCACAGTCTTAAAATGCCATCTTAGTTGCAAGTTCCTCCAGAAAGGAATATCAGTTATAGCTAAGTTGGGACCACAGAATGTATCTATCTATTAAACAAGAGAAAGTTCTGTAGTATAGTATTAAAATCTCAGACTTGGAAAACAAAAAATCCTAAGTAAGTTGTAAGTTTCAAAATTAATATCAGTATTTTGGGAAAGTCACTACATCTTTTTCCCTCTAAAATTCTCAGCTGCAATACAAGAACACTTACTCCACTGGAGGAGTCTCAAAGATTTACTTGTTACTGTTTCACAGAAAAAATATATACTACATGTATGCAAAATCCTACTATCATATACTTATCTTTTTATATGAACTTAAGTAGGTGTGGTTAGGTTTTTATTGTGGACAGCTTATCACATCTGTTTCTAACTTTCCTGGTGTTCTTCAGCTAGCTTAACCTCTAATGAGTTTGCTCTGTGTGTTTTTATTGAGTTCTTTTGAGTTGCACTATTATTGTGCGAGAGCTGCAAAGCTGTTAACAAAAGAAACCCCTTAAAATTACTCTGGTAGGTAACCTCTTCCACATAAATCTTCAGAAAAACCTTAATATTTCTCTTCAGTCTAGTTATATATCAAATGTGCTTTTTATTGTGGATATTGTTCTTCAACTTAAGATAAGACAATACAAAAATGCTAGTAAATGTGGAAATGGTCCAACGCGCTTTTTCATGTTGGTTATTCTGAAATCTGTACGTCTGAAATATGAAATCAGTGACTTCACACTTTTAGAGATGTTTCACATATCATAAAAAAGTATAAAGGCACATGTAGGGACATGGTTTAGTGGTAGACTTGGCAGTGCTAGGTTAATGGTTGGACTGTATGATCTTAAAGGTCATTTTCAACCTAAACAATTCTATGATTCTGTGTTTAACTACTAGCTCATGAGTGCTACCTCCTAAGATTCTTAGGGTTCAAGATTCTTCAGTAAGAGTCAGTCTTAGAATGCATGATGTCAACGGAAGTTGTGACCTGAGTGAGTTAGAAATCACATCACAGTGAATGTTCGTAGGAAATATCAAACTAAATGAATATATGAAACAAAAGAACATCACTCGTATGAAAATACAGTACAAAATTTATTTCATACAGGAATTAGACAAGTCTCCTTCTCTGTCTCCTGCACTATAAACATTTTAACTTCTATGGGTTCAGTCTCCAGATTCTATTTCAGATTCAGTTCTGAGAGTCATCGTGATCAGCTGACAATTTAATTCCTATTATGTTAACACTGTGGTATTTGTTGCTGTATCAGTGGCTCTCCATCAAAAGATAATTTATTTAGATCACTGATTAGATCTGGTTTTGAATGCAGATCCATAATCTCGTGCTAGTGTTTCACCTGAGAAAGTCTACATTACAAAATACTTTAAGTGAAAGCCCAACTGCTAGTGTTTTTTCCACTGAGAACGTGAGGGTCTACCAAGGTATCTATGTGACTAATGTAACGTCATAATTCCGTACTACTATGTGTTCAGAAATCATGCATGAGCATATGCATGTAGAGAAAAAGCTTTGGTTATTTTATAAGCCATATGTACGTCCACATACATGTTTCTGTACGGTTTAGAACAATAAAGGCCTGAGGTACATGTATATCACTACAAGTGCACCCCTGAAGACAGAGCCAGACAGCAAGGAAGAATACCTAATACAGAAGTGAACAGATACCAAATGCAAAAAGTACCTAAACAACAAAACCTTCATAGCTTTACAGAAACCGAAATTGTTATATAGAGAAGGTAAATGATGGTGGTTATTGTGATTTTAATTAATTTGAGTAATTTGTGTCCCAAGGATTTATTAATTTCCTTTTTCAGCATTAAAGAAAATTGAAAAGGAAGATGTTCTGTATTTGGTCTTGAATGTCACATCTCATTCTTCAAAATGATAAATTCTTTTATTGCTGCTGCTGATTGACAATGGAGATTTATGTGTGGTTTTAGTAAACAGTGATGAGAAACAGAAAAAAAGGAGCAATGAGTCTTTTTTCTTTATTTTGTGATACAGAAGAGAAGATTTCATTTCTTATTTTTCTCCTGGTTTTAAAGACATTCTAAGTCTTGTGGGTCTTTGGAACCTATGGATTTCAGCTGAATTATTACATCAACAGAAACAGAAGTTGAGAATTTAAGCAAGTGAAGGAAGGAAATTTCTCCTAATCTTAAAAATACTGGCTACGAACTCATAGGCCTAACTTTTCACAAGTAAGGTTTAGCAACCATATCTTTATAAAGCCTCCAGTGAGCAGCTTTTATTCTCAAAAATTCTAGATAGAGCTGTGTTTACTTAACATTCCTGAAGTACACCTTGCTTTATTTTACATGCAAATTTCTTAACCTGATTTTCTCCTTTTGAACTTTTGGTTTTAATTTTGTTTTCATAAGTGATGATTTCTATGCTATTTCTTGAGGTAGCTTAGAATTTTGTTATAATGGGAAAGGGTTTTGTTTGTGCTGCTTTTACTCTAGTAGCAACTAAAAAGCAGCTGAGCAGATTCATTCAGACAACCCAGAAAACTAATTCCTTGGCCAGAGACCAAATAAAGTTTACATTTTGACCTGGCTGAGAATTCCTTAGGTCTGTGTTTAGAATATTTTAAACAAAAAGCACCCAGATATAAGTGGTAACTTATTTGGGACACTTACGTACAAGTAATGAATTCATTCATTATATTAAATTGACTTAGTATTGAATCCTTCCATGCCTCTAGATTCACTCATCTGCTGACTGGATTCCTGTAGAATATAGAGGGGGGACAATGAAAAGTGACTAGTCCTCTCAGCTGCAGAAGAGTGTCACAGAATAACACTGTGTCTGAAACTGCAAAGTCCAGCTTGAGTCAACTTCTTTACAAGCTGGGGAAAAAGTATGTGGGAGTAAAGGTGGATTAGGGATTTCCCAGAAGAAGGAATCAAAGTTATTGAAAATTTATTGAAATTACTGAAATTTTGCTACATGTATTCCGAAACACACAGAGAAGCAGATACAAAAGGACCTCGCTTAAAAGGGAGCAGGACATAAGGGTACTTGACACAGAAGTCAAGAAATACTAGTATTTTCAAAAGAAGGCATGTTAGAGGAGTTCAGCTCGGCAGAAGCAATGTGGAAAGTTGCAATGACACAGATATGAATCTTATGAGCATCACAACTGGCGATAAAATGAAGGCTGGCAATATTTGTTGTTTTACTTTGATCTGAATATCTCACTTTCTAAAGTAAAGAGTGATTGTTCTTATCAAACATTGTGAAAGTCTTTGCCTGCTTGTTCTATTGATCAGATGACCCTGAAGAGTGAACTGTAAATCAGAGAGAGGAGCTCTAGGAAAGACGTTGTTTAAGCTACTGATGTGCTTTATGAGGCATGCAGCACTACCGTAGAGTTCAAGTCAGCTGGAATGTGGATATTCAAACCTAGAAAAGTCTTCACAATGAGGTACTGTGCTTACAAAATATGCTGGTAAACTGAGAGCCTATCCAGATTTAGAGAAGTGTGAAAAAAATATTGACACAGTTTGTAGCTGCAAGCATACAAATCTCAAAACATACAAATCTCATGCTGCAAGGGGTTCTAGATGAGTGCTTGGAAATGATAATTAGCTGTCTTTGTTTAAATTATTTATCTCTTAAATGCAAAGGAATATTCCTGAAATATTTTCCATATTTGCCAAGTTCATGCCATTTTATATGTGTCATTTCATGAAAACTATTTGGTGGGTCAGTTTATGAAAATAATTTGCATATCACTGAAAGGTGACTTTTATACGTATTTCTAGGAAGACTGCAGAGCAAGCTACAGTGCACAAACATGTTCCTCACACTGCCTTTTTGGGATATCTTTCTCAAGCAATCCATTTGACTGGGATCTTTAGTGAACCACAGCCCTGTTCAAAATGGGTTTTGCCTATGAGATAACCGTATCCAGAACAGTGGAAATTTATACAGTTGCACGTGTTAGGTGCCATTACTCTTACTGGCCTGTCCTCATTGAAGTTTTATGCCCTGTCCCTTCTCAAGCTTCATCCAGATTCCCTTTTCCCTCTAGACTCTCTTCTCCTCCCTACTAATTCTTAGTTCTGTTTACAGGATTAGTTTTTCCCCTTCAGGTCTTTTTGATGGTTAAGAGCCAAATTATGAGAAAAGAAAATACACCCTGGCCTCTTCATTCCCCACAGTTAAACTGAGTGAATTAGGGCATGGCTTGACTGTAAAGCAAGACCTGGAGATCATTAGGAAATGCATTTCTGACCACTTTCATGGTCTCTAAAGTTTCACTAGGAATCCTTCACCTGGATCTGCCTTTTCAGTCTTGGAATAACCAAAAGTTAAAAAAAAAAAAAAAAAAAAAAAAAAAAAAGCGCCCCATTTCTATATTCAGGTTTCAGAAGTGGAAACCCAGTCAGAGACTTCTGGGATTTGTTGTTCCACCAACTGAGGTCTTACATGGTGTAGAGCATAGCAGGTACGGTTATGTAAAATATTTCTGCTAGAGTATGAATAGGATTGTGTGGCTGATGGTGTTAACTGAAAGAAGGGTTAACCACCACACTGTTGTGCAGTGAAGTGGACAAGAAAACCTCTGGTTTAATTTCTGAAGGTATTTAAACTAGATGCAGTTGGTACTGTACTGCATATTCATTAGACCAGATATGAAATGGAAAAATGAACCAGCTGTGTGACTTTTACTAAGCAATGTTTGGCTCTTTCCAGCTCCTCTTACTTGTTTGATACATAGCAATAAAGAAGAGACATAGATTCAATTCCCATGACTAGGCCAATACACAGTAGGAACTTAAAATAGCATCCAACTAATTAAACAACAACAAAACCCCCAAACAAACAGAAAAGCAGCATTTACCAGAAAAAAATAAATTCCTATATTGTAGTGAGATGCTGTCTCAACCAATCCTGTGCTGTTTGCTTAAATACCGGAAAAGTAGCTTTAAAATTCTCATGAGGAACACAGATTCTGCTGGTTCACTGTGAATAGAAAGGTAGTCAGAAATAGTTCACTTAATAAGATTCCTCTAACGATCTGCATGCAAAAAAGGAAAATTGCTCTTTGCCATATACAGCTACTGCTGTTGTCAAATTAAAGCTGAACGGGAGCAACTGAAGTGCCAGCAGTATCTTTCAGAAAGCAGTGGGGACGTGCCTGTCTCCTGTTTTCTTGGGAGGGGAACTGGTCAATCTCTAGTTGTATACCTTGTACAAAGGAACAGCAAAAGAAGATCCAATCCAAAATTCAGTAAAGACAAGGGAGTCTTTCCATTACCTTCATGGGCTGTAGATAATGGCACAATTGACTTACATTTACTCTGATACGGGTATGGAGTACAACCATTTATAAGCGCAGCAGCAACACTATCTATAGAGAAACACAAAATCAAATCTACTGTGAGAAGAATCTCTGTGCCTGTTTTAACATGAGTATCTAAGGTATTAGACTAATGGGGATTGTCTTTGAATATTTAGCTACTTTTTTCATGAAATTTTTAATTATTTTTAGTTATATGTAGAAGTTTCTTCCTGCACATACATAGTAGGCATCTGTGAGTTATTTTCTCTGTTATCATAATAATTTGTAGTTGAAAGAAAAGCTATAAATGACTTTTTTATTTTTCCCTTTTATGCTTCAGTGTATTAATCTATTTGGATAATTTATATAGTTGAGTTTTCAAAAAAAAAAAAATTGTATGATTATGAATGTTGTCATCTGCATGACTAAGTCTAAAATATGGATGTATAAAAGTAGGCATTAAAACTAGAGATAAATAAAAGAGCTGGAAAATTCCTTCCTGACCTCACCCCTCTGCAGATTCCACAAGTGGTATTATAATGGCTACAAAAACACTGAGCCAGAAATTACAAAGTCATTTGGACACAAAAGGAGGAGTGATCTGATCAGTGTTACTTCTCTTTCTGAGGAGAACTGAATTGATCCTCATAAGAAGTTTGGGGATTTTCAGGACTAGGACATAATTTTCTACACCTTTTATACCATGTAGATTATTTACTGCTAGTAGTTTTGAGTTTTAAGTTTTTTGTACTTTATAGTCATTGTGGTCAGGTCTACATACTTATATAAAATATGAGGCTGGGGAAAAATCCAACCTTTGATTGGAGCATCATTCTGATTTGGAAAGTGTCTGTCGTTTGAACATTACTCATACTCCCATTATGTTCTGACTCATGGTTTACTCTAGGCAAAAGAAAAGAAACAATACTGAACAAGTTCCTGAAAGAAACCCCCAGGAGATAGATTAAAAAAAAAAAAAAAAGTAAATAAAACTTTTATTGTCTTTAATACTATGATTTTTGACCCTTAAATGTGTGTGTCTTTGTTATTTACCATAATAAAAAACCATACATTTCTTCCCATCCATCAATTTTCAAGGAGGTAATAATACTGATGATACTACTACTAATAGTCTTGCTACTGATCCTGATAACAATAGCATTAATATTATTACTATGTTTTACACATATACTCTTTCAAATTTGTAAGTCAAATTTGCATTTTGGCCAATTTTATTTGGCCTTAAACAATAACATTTCAGCATTTGTGGTGTAATGCAGGGTGAGTCCTCAACAAAACTGAATGCTTTCTCAGCCTACAGATGATTCATATATCTCAGTCCTGTTAGATTATTTTAATCATCCTAAATTATCTATAGATGCTAACTGCTATTGATAAATACTGCTTGTTTTAGGGACAGCATAATTAACAAATTGAACAAGAATATTGTTGCAAGAACCTTAATATTATTAAACTCCTGTGTTCTTGGAAGAGGCTCATTATTTTGGCTGCTTATCCTTTCTGGAAATCAGAATATGTATGGAATCCACTAATAACAGAAAAGAATCTATTAATAGCTGAAAACTGTGGTCCTTAAACATATTGGCTAACAATGAGTCAGCTTTGGTAGTGACAGTTTTATACACATTAATGAAAAAGCAATCAAAGTTTTAATTAACCTTTAGTTGTTTAATAGTATGTTGTTTTCAGGGTTTCTATGTGGAATGTCCAGTACTCCTTTGTCTCTCTGGCTTTTTGTAGTGTCTGGAAAGTTGTATAAAATCATACTAAATAAACTGAGATCTTACATCTGCAAAGTTACTAGACTTCTCTTTATTTCTTACTATTGGATGGCTGTCTTTTAGTTGTCTTTTACAATGTCAGGTTATTTCCTTTAGAGGAAAAAATATGGTGGTGGTTTTGTGAAAATTTTAGATACCCTGATGGTTCAGTGATAATGATATTGAGTAAAATTTATTATTTTTAGTTGAATAGGCAGGAAAACCCTGTTACATGAGAGACTGCAAAACAACATATCAGGTTATACTATGCTATGCTATGCTGTCTATTAGTGCCGTCTAGAGACCTCGGGATACCAGTTTGAATGAGGCCCTGAGATTCACTCTGTGGCTTTGATGCTTAATGCGTCACATCTACTGTACATTTAATGTTCAGGTCAAACAAGCATGTCCAGACCAACTTAACAGTGCATGTAATGTTTGCCCTACTTTGAGTGCGATGGATGGGTTTATGTTTGACAAACTGGATTTGCTGTGTGCATACAGCTCTGTAAGGACAGGTGCTATACTACGTTCCCTTAATGAGGTCTGGCAGTAATTTCTTTAAAAAACTGTACAGTGGTGATATCACCTAAGCCCTAAACATAGCACAAGAACTTTGTAGTACTAAAGAGAATCACAGTATATTATGAGGCGTACATGAACAAAGGGTGTTAAAATAGTAACAGGTTTATGTCATAGGAAGAGTTGGCACTGCCACATTAAACAGTACAATATATGATTCAGACCGATGTTCTTTCACAGGCTTTTTTTGTTGCAAGCACTTTTTCTTGCCAACAAATTAAAGGAAAAAGACCACACCTAACTGTTTTCTTTCAACATGGCTAATTCATAGAGCAGAGCCACTTTGGGATATGCTTTGAATACCTAAGATTACTGAAGATGACAAGAAATAAGGCTTCCTGCCCTCCCCCCCGCCCCCAAAACCCCCAAACACACTCCAAAATAACAACCAAAAAACCCAAAAGGCAATTTGTAATTGACCTGTTTTGATCTCTCTCCTGTTACCTTCTCATCAGGTTGCCTAACTCACAGTGGCAGTTGCTGGCTCCTTTCTGTAAATTTTTCATTTTATGTGAGGAATGCCCCAAAGTTTTAATTTTATTCTTACTGAATGATGGCAGCGAACATTACAGAATATACTAAGACAATCTCTGTTAACCATATGTATGTTATCCCTAGCTTTTGTGTTGGGACTTTGCACAAGTGTTCAGCTTAGGCTCCTAGCCAGTATGAATTGGCTTAAAAATGCATTTGGTTATGCTCTTCTGCCATCTGGATTTGAAGGAAAATTAAATTCTTAGAACGGTATCAGCACCACAGTCAATCTATTAGCCAGGTCATTATTGTTGCAATATCATGGATAAAAACAAATTAGAAAAGCTGGCCAAGATAGTAGTAGTAAAGGAGACAGTTTCACTGTTTTTCTGGTAAACTGTTCTTTTTGAGCATTTTGTTCAAAGCAGATGGTACATCTCCTATGTTCCCTTTCTTCCTAAAAGACATCATACACTTTGCTGTTGCGTTGAGCAGAGGGTGCTCAGCTCTGTGTGTTCTGCCCAGGTCTCTGTCTGCAAAACCCACAGAAAGACTCCTGGGAGGGAAGGTGGCACACCTCCATGTGACTGCTGATGAAAACGAGGCATAGGCCAAGAAGGAATAGGCAGGGATGGCCCTATTGCCAGCAAACAGATGATTCTGGTGAGTACAGGTGGCTGAGTGCGACTGCATGGGAAAGCCCTGGCTCCTCTCTACTAGGTAGGTACGTATCATTTCATGAAATAAAATGCATGAGAAGTCCTGTGTATGAAAGGCTTTGCACAGATAGCATGTGCCCTCTAAAGCCTCGAATAAATTATATGTACATTCTATACAATGATTAGCTCAGACCATGAGTAAAAGGGCATTAGGATGAAAGTAACTGGCCTGGAGAAGAAAGAACAAAATTTCAGTACTTCCCACAATACTGCTCCTCATTAGTAGCCACTATTTTTAACTACTATTTTAACTCCATTCAAGAGATCAAAAGGGACTATAGAGTTGCATAGAGACATGATGGCTCAGCAAACTGATTAGAAGAATACAATTGGTGTATGCTGGATTCAAAAGTATTTCATTTTTTCTAAAGTAAGGAACAGGCAATAGGTTGAAGGATGACTGGCAAGGCCACGTAGTGACTGCCAAACAAAGGTGACTGTGTGCAGACACTGACAAACTTTATGGAAGACAGTCTGAAGAACAGAGAAAATGGAGTTTACAGTAGTCTACAGAGTAGGTTAGAGGAACTGGAGGAGGATGGAAGACAAGAAGCTGCCAGCATATCTAAGTATTTGTTGATACTGCTGAATAAGAGGATATGGGGGGGCTAACTCCTGGAAAAGAATGATGTCCCATTAAGCAACATAACTACAGGAATAAGTCCAAAGAAGGACCTGGTTGAAGGAGAAAAAACACAAAGACATGTTACCTGCACTTGTAATCAAGATGAAGAAATGAGTAAAAATTATAAGGAAGAATCAGGATTAGAAACAGGATGTTTCTAAAGTGTAGAACAGCATACATTTTTCAGGAAAGGAAAGTAAAAGTCAAGGAGATGGGGATGGTCAAAGAGTGTGCTTGAATGTGCCACAATGAAGGAAAAAAAGAATGGTGTGAGCTTTTTCTTGGGGTCTAATGTACCCTATTCATCACGGTTGGGTTGGATATGGATGGCGGTCTTTGCAACACACAAGAAAAATAATTACCTCTGAAAGGTTTCAAAAGTAAATAGTATTGAATTTCCTTTGCTCAGAGTAAATGGGACTGATGAGCAAAAGAGGTATCAAGGGCGGGGATAATGTGACAATTTGCAAGTTTCTAAATAAAATTATACAGTTCCAAGGAACTGAAACACATATCTGAAGTTTTGTTACCCATATAAAGAAAAAGAATGCGAAAGAAAGTAGTGGGCCTGCTGTTCAGTAGAGCTGCAACTCATACTTACTATAGTCTAGACATGGGCCCAAGATGAGAGAAAAGTACCCTCTACTTTCATTATGGATAATGCAGTTACTGGAGACAAAGGCAATATGCCTGCTGGGACTGAAAAAAGTGGCAGGCAACTACTGTTCCAGTCCTAGAAACAGTAAGTTACACAAGGGGGGAAAAATGCACAAATGAATAACACCCATGCAAACCAACCTGCTGTAATTTTGAGTTTGCAAGCCAGTATTTCTAAGAAATAATTTCTATGACACTTCCTTATCAATGTAAATGATACTACTTAAATTACACTGATTGTTCAAAAACCAGCACATTAATGAAGGATATTATTTTACCTCTATTATATGTTTCTAACATTTTCTACTACCCTGAATGCTGTTAAGGATGGGTAGATTCAAAATTTCCATTTGTTAAGTGAGTCAGGGGCTGCATATTCACCTTTGTGTGAAGTTAACAGTGAAATACATTGCCTTTTATTACTTTGGGTATTAGAATATAACAGAAACAAGTAACAGCACTTCTGTAAGCAGCATTCTGTGGTATGTAATTGTACGTAAGTATATAATCTGTGCAAAAGGAATTTTCATCCAAATAAACTTCAAAACAGTATTCATACAGAAGTATTATTCAGTAGGAAAAGAAATCCATTAAAGTGATGCAAAGAAAAAGCAAATCATGTACTCTCAATAACTGGACCACATAGGATGCCAGTTATTGATTTAGTCTGGGATACCGGAATACTAAATCTTCTGCTGTATCCAGGAACAGTATATCTTTTGGAGCTCTCACGGTGATTTATTTTTTATATTTAAAA
Organism: Podiceps cristatus; assembly: GCA_000699545.1. Lineage (NCBI taxonomy): Eukaryota > Metazoa > Chordata > Aves > Podicipediformes > Podicipedidae > Podiceps > Podiceps cristatus. The sequence goes on from KL266319.1 coordinate 14,133, forward strand.
AATAAGAATCCTATTTAAAGGCAGAGACCCATCTTGACGTAGCCATGTTTTGTTTAGCTACTGGGAGAAATTACTGGCTTTTGCTGAAATTTCCTTGCATAAGTACTGTCTTTGAGATTTAATATTTTTTTCCACTGGTGTTCTCCAGGCATTGAAGCACTGTTATTTTGTACGTCTCCAGCATGACTTGATGACTTGCCCAAGCATGGGCCTTCCAATTTCTCCTACTATTTCAGAGGTTCTTTCCTACATGTATTTACTGTCTTGTAAAATATTTCCAAAGAGAAAGGTCAAGCTTTTGACTACACAGTGGTGGGATAGGGAAAAAGGACAATGACTGAGAACATTTGCTTGCTGAAGTCAGTCAAGGGAGAACAAGTGTGACCTTGGTCCCACAAACAACATTTCATCTATAATATAAATCAATGTAATAGTTATTTCCCCTATGATGAATGTTGTAAGAATAGTAGAATAGTTTTTTGTGAAGCATGAGGTCAGAACCACCCCCTAATGAATACTGTGCAACTGGGTAAGTACTTGTAGAGGGCTGAATGACCCTCATCTCTTAGTTTACATTTCCTCTGTCCCGATACCAAGAGGTTTCAAAATCAAGTGGGTCTCCTTGACTTGGCAGACTTATGTCTTATTAGTACCAACAAGAATGTTCAAAGTGGTGTCTGGGCAAGGTATAGCTGAGGCATTAGCACCAAGCTTCCCAAATTTGCCTTAAAAAATCAAGGTATTTGGCAGGAAACATACTGCAAAATACAAGACAATAATCCTGCTAGCACTAGATATGACAGGTTCTTCAGGTATGCCAGATGAGTATTCCCCATTTATAGCAGACAAAACTAGAATTATGTGTAGTAAGACTTCATAGAGTCCAAGTTGTATTCTTGAGTATTCCTGGAGGGTATACAACTATGATCATCTAGCCCATAAAGCTACAACATTTTAAGAAGTTACTGTCTTTTGTCACTTGCTCTGCTCATCTAAAAGCTTCTATCTAAGAATTGTCCATCTGCAGGGGGCTAGAGATGACAAAGATTATATTTTAAACTGCTACTGCTAGATTATTCAGAAGTTGTTTTTCAAAGCATTAACATCTAAATTAAATTGGTTAATTGGTACCTTGGATTCCGAGAAATGACACCTCAGTGAAGACAAAAGACTGAACACTGCAAAGGATTTTCTAGATCATGAAATACTGCCAGAAAGCACATGCAGAAGATAGAGCAGCTGAGGGAACAGAACATTTTAGGCATACTGCTTAAACAGAATATGTGGTTAGGAGCCATGTCGTCAGGATGCAGGGCTGGCCAGGGGAGACAGATGACAACCTGACACTCACAAGGAACACAAAGCCTTACCTGAGAATAACGAAAAAGCAGAGCTAGTTTGCAAGATGAGACTACACATACACTACTACTTGTAGCTATACCTCATTCCTTGAGTAAAATGAAGGCAGATCAACGCATGATCTAATGTAATTGCTGTCTCAACAACATATTTCCTTTGTATTTTTCACAGCTTCAGTGTATTGTATTGTAGTAAGACTTCAGACAATTTAAGCAGTGAAAAATATTAGTATTTTTTTTACCTTTTTTTTTTTCTAGTCTTCATTGGCATATTTCTATCATTGTTTGAGTACTGAAACCAAATTAGGATTTTTTTGCTGTTGTTTACAGGAGAGATCTAATATTACCTATACTAAGTGTCAAAAAAACACAGGTCAGGATGAAAATAAAATAGTGATTTCTAAAGGCTAATTTTATTTGATTTTCAGCTTTTGAGTTCTTAGATCACATATGGGTCATATTTCTATACTTCTGTGAGGGATAGAAGTGCTAAAAGCAGAAGAAGAAACAACCTAGAAATTCTTATGTAATCAAAGGACTCCAGAAAGGGTTTTAAGGGAAATAACAATAACAGGGAGCTTTCAATAAAATTGTGAGAGCTGGCAATAATTAGATTTCATAATTTCATTTTCCAAAAATAAAAAATAATGCAATCTAATAATTCTTGGCAAACCATTCTAATACAATGTTATTTATTTACTTTTATACTAGAATTAAAAATAAATTGTAGAAAGAATTCTATTCCCATGTTGTATTCTGAATATGAAACTGAATATGATCTGACAATTGCCTGTCCACTCCACAAATGAGTAAGCATGAAAAGCTCTCCTCTGAAGCCTCACTGCCTGACTTTAGAACTTAATTAACTTCTTTTAGATGCTTAAATCAATTCTTATCTTGTGCACATTAGTAGGATACCACTGCTGAGAAAATTAACAGAAACAGTCAAACACATTTATTGAAATTAAGTATTAAAAAAAAAAAATCTTCATTTCTGCAAGAATGTCTTTTGTTTCTGAATTTACTGCAGTTAATTCACTTGCCATCTGCGTTGCATTTATAATAATTCTGTTTATTCGAAAATACAGACGTTTATGTAGTATTTATTCTTAAATATTTTCTGCCCCCAAAGGAAACAACTCTGTGAGTAAAAAGTGTGTCTAAAAACTTAGATCAACAGACAGAGTGTCTCACTTTGTTACTCTAAACTCAACCACAGTAGGAAAGGAAAGTTCAAAGTTACAGCTTTGCATCACTGCCAAAATACACGAGCCCTATCTCACTGGATTGAGTCAGTTGAGTCCCACTGTGATGATGGAGTTCAGGCTGCAAGAAGAGTTCACGTTGGGCTGACTCTGCAGTACCACCCTAGAATGCAATGTGCAGTATCTGTTTTGATTCCCTTGGGCTGGGAATTTATAGCAAACATTGCTTTTGGGAACAGTGTTAGCAACTGAAATACTGCAGCACAAAGTGGCCTCCCAGTAACTCTTAGCTACTGCCACAGTGCACACAGATAATAAAAATAGAATCTTGCTGTTCATCTGAAGTAGTTTCTGAATTGTCAATTTAAGTGATTATAAATAACTATGACTTAAATCTGATGGCCAACTGAGACAAATACAAAGACATTTAGCTTAGGATTTCAAGTAAAAAAAAAATCCAGCAAGGTAATTGAGACAAAAGGGATATTATACTGAGATGTCAAAATGCTCTTACTTTAGAGTGGGAGCAAGTATCTTTTCTTTTTAAAAAGCTAGTGCTTGTAAAATAATACATAACAGTAATGTAAGTATATCAAGAAAACTAGATAAAGTCTTTTAATCGCTGCAAATGGGTTTTGATTAAACTACCAGTGCTTATGATTTGCTTTTTTCCTAGGGACTTTTTTTTTTTAAGAGAATATGAATTGTTAAACAAAGACCTGAATATCATATGCTTTGGCTCTGGTCTGAGCAAAAACATTGCTGGGTTCTGATTTATGCCCTATTTAATAAACATAGCTTTATCAAGGCTACTGCTGTGCACTCTGATGTGACTTAACTTGACTACACCTTAACTTCTCCACCATGTAGAAGGAGGTAAGCTATACTGAAATGAATTTTCCAGCTTGCCTGAGATATTCACATCAAAACTTCTGTTGCAAATTCTCATATAATTTCTGAATGATAGAAGCTTCAAATATAACATTTTTAAAGTTAAAGCTGAATTTCTTATTTAATTAATTCCAGTACTTATTCTTTTAATCTGTCTGTGGTCAGAAAATGAGTACATTCCAGTGCATTGCTCACCAGTGTGCAATAACTAGACCAGAAAAACGGTTGCAAAACCAATTTCTAATGCTCAAAATTGGTAGATTGTGAGGTGCTTGCATATGTTTGTGGCTCTCCTGCTGTATGCACGTGCATGAATGCAATGGGTTGGTAAGAGTGAGGATGTGTAGGTGTATGTTCTCAGCTGCCATCCCTAGGGTGAGGGAGAGTCTCAGCTGTCCTCTGCATGCTGTACAAAGTTTGGGTGGTCGTGGATTGTGTTGCCCTTTCCAGCAGCCACTCCTTGGGTTAAGAAGGGTATCGTGTCTTATTCATTGAGCCTGGGTGGCCACATGCTCCGGGTGATGGAACGCAGCTCTTCACTTTCCATGCAACTCTTCCATAAACAGGTGACTATCACAGTTTGTCTATGACACAGGCTACACACCACATGCAAGGTCAAAGCTCAGCTCCTTCCTGGGGTTTAATTTCACTAAGAAACAAATTAACAATGAAACAATCCACTCCCAAGACTCAGCTAAACCCACCTCCTCATCTTACTGCAACACAAACCCAATCTCCCCCTGCCAGGACAGCCAAACTCCAAAATCTGCTTCCTCCTCTTAATTACCTCCAGCTGTTGGTCCCTCCCTCTAGGCCTGGTGTTGCTGGCAGGTGCTATGGGGTGTGGCAAACTTCACACCCCCCCCGGCCCCATCCAGGACACTGTTAACTACCTCCTTCCTCATGTCCTGCTGACATGCCCTAAAGTGTATCAGTGGTTTGTGTTTTTCATTGCCTTGGAGGATGCAGTGCCACAGTCTGTGACCTTACTTAAAAGACAACGAAAACATGCAGCCTTCTTGGTTGCAATGGTCAGTGGAAGAGTGACTCCCAAGTCAATGACAGAGAGTCCTCAGGCAATATGATATAGCAACCCTGGGGGATGAAACCCGTTTGTCTCATTGGTGTTTATACACGCAGCCTGTACACAAGGCATAGTGTGTAGTAGAGAAGGTATGCAGTAAACCAAAGCCAACTTCTCCATGAAGCCATATCCTGGTCATTTTGATAAATTTGAGGAGGCTATTTGGTTCTAGCTCTTGTCTTTTCAGGGGCAGATCGGCCCTCTTCTACCTTCTTCCCTGCTCATGAGACAGAACTAACACTTTCTTTTCACTGAGTGAATAGTGAGTCACGCTAGCAGTTGGAACCCTAGGTCCCTGTGTCAGTGACTCTGGGCTCCCACATTGACCTTTTCCAGATCTGATTTTTAACTGTGCAAATTCATTTGAATACATTATAGTGGTAGGAATAAGGTCTGAAGCACCGTCCTTTATTAGATGCAGTTGGAAAAAAAAAAAAAAAAGTGTAGTTTTGGTAAAATACTTTTTCACAAATTTGTTCCATCTAAATGGTCTGCAGGTGGTCTAATACCAGATAGTACTTCTCCCTACAGGCCTTACCACTTTTATATCCCAAAACTATTCTTGCTACACCTGTAATGTTATTATTCACAGTTATCACAAGTGAAAAGAATGTCCCCTGCAGCCCTGAATGCACAGATAAACTGGCTTATAGCTAGTCAGTTAAAACAAATAAACAAACAAACAAAACACCTGAAACCAAACCCACACCACAAAACCTCCAGAAACCTTGACTGGAAGTGAGTATGTTTAGAATTGTCTAACCAAGATCTAATATATTTCTATGGTTATATGTTCCTGAGAAACATATACATTACTAAAACTGCCAAAACCTGCTAGAAATAATTCCCGCAGTTTTGGCTTCTTTTGCTCATTGTAGCTGAAAAGCATCTTCCAGAACGTACATGTTTGATGATGCTGTTTCCTAACAAACTACTGGTGATGAACAAGAATGGTCACCATAAAACTCCTAGAAGATACGCAAACTGATTAGCAGAAAACGTTAACCCTTCTAATTAAAATCAGAATAGTAATGACATCTTTTGTTTAGAAGAAAATGAGAATGCTCTATTATGTACATATGTTTCTTGACTTGTAATAATGTAGTATTGGGTGTTGCCACAATGGACGGAAAAATGTTTTATTTCACATTTAGGTAAGGAGAGGAGGTAGATGAACAGAAAAAAGAAATTATGTGATCAGGAGTAACTGCAGTGTCTTTGTAATATGGACATGTTTCAAAGAAAGATGTGGATTTTCCCAACTGCAGAACAACAACAGACAAAAGCCATTTATGCTTCCTGCCACAGAGGCAGTTTGGGGAGCACTTTTACTTGTGTAACTTTCACAGACACTGTAACTGACAAAAGCCATAGCAACTAGATTTCAATTGTGTAATATATTTCTAACAGACCTCCTACAAGTGGAAACACCACAAAGATTGCATGCTTACTCCACAGTTGTATATTAGGAAAATTTGTCTTGATCCAATTCAAACTGAATGTTGTTTCATTTGGGGAAAAAAAAAAAAAAAAGTGAAATCCAAAGGGAATTATTTCGGCTTGGAAGAATTCTGCCTAACAGGCTTATGCACTTGATAGCTGTAAATGCAGGTGTTCCAAAACACAAAGATTTGGGAGAAAGCTAACATACTAAACTTCGCAAGACAAGGCAAGGTCTCGCAATTCATCAGAACTTGCCAAATGCATGTTTTAGGGTTTCGAAAATATTCTAAGAATTATCATGAATGCTGTTTGAGTCAATAACTAGAAACTTTATATAGAGAGCCAACTTACGAAATGGCAGGAAAACAAATGTGAAGATGATTAAATTGTATACAAAAATATTATGTCCATAAAATAAGTATCTGGCTATGGGAAAGTGTTGCTTGTGTGCTTATTGTGGTAACATGGGTCTACAGATCTCTCTTTTAAGTTGTATAGTTATAGGGGTTGTGGCCTTTTGTTTTGTGTTGTGTCAAGCTGTGAACCTAGCCCCTGTAATAACTGAATCTTTTCAGCTAAACTTTGAATGACCTTGTACTTGGAAAATGTTTTTAAATCCCATTTAGTCATTATAGTTGTTTAGCAGTTAATCCAAGTATATTGTTTTTTTAAGTAAGGTTAGCTTCTTGTTGACCACATATAATAGGGAACAAATGGTCAAGGGGACAATGATAAAAATATCAGGAAACAGATGAAGAGTAAAAAAGATGGTTATTAAAAGGCAGGGATGTGGAAAAACTGAAGGCTACATAGTGACTGGATAATTTAAGGAAAAAAATAATTAAAGAACCCTCAAAGTGAAGATAAAGGTAAAAATGTAAACTTCAGAATTATGACACAATAGTCATTATGGTTAAGTGAACATTTACTAAGATGCGAGGATAGATAATGGGAAGTTTAAGATCACAAATATGAGATGATACTGTACACAAGGTGTGATGAGCAACAATAAAAATTATAAAGGATGTTCTAAGGACAGTGTTGTGGTTTAACCCCAAATGGTAACCTGATTACGCAGCAGCTTGCTCACCTCTCCCTGGTGGGACAAGGAGGAGAAATGGGGAGACAGAGCTCACGGTTGAGATAAAAACACTTTACCAACACAGCAAAGGAAAAGATAAAAATATATTAATAATAATGTATAAGGATAATAGAATATATAAAATGAACAATGCACAGTTTCTCACCACCCGAGGACCGATACAGCCCGTCCCGAGCAGCACCAGGAAGCAGGGATATTCCCCCGCAGCCATCCCAGAACAGCAAGTTCCAGAGAGAGCGTGAGGGAACAAAC
>JMFS01046517.1:0-12384 GCA_000699545.1 Podiceps cristatus
TCTTTTCCAACCCTGACAATTCTATGATTCTTTAGAAAAGGGATGGATTCTTCCCAATCATTCTTTACATTTGATTGTTTCCACACATCACTATTTTACTTTATGTTCCTCTTCTTCTCAACTTTGCATTGTTCCTCCTTTTCCACTCATTCTCTTCTTTTTCTCCAGTTGATGGCTGTACTAGATCAGTATATGAACTTATCTGACTTTTATGCCTAATCTTTTGTTTATCCCCCCACCCCAGATACAGAATAAAGGACTGTGTTCCTTTTCCTGGTCTTTCCTCCCTTGTCCTCCTTACATAGGCACATTATTTCACAATGAGAGGAACTGCGAAGAAAGGTCTCTGGATGTCAAAGCTCATGATGTTTTTTTTGCAGCTGAACAGCAGTAGAAGTCCCAGTTCTTCTCAAATTATGAGGGAAGATTTTGTTTATTCTTGGAGAGGTCTGTGGTCTATAGTAGCACTTGCTATACAGCAAGGACTAAGATACATTTTTTTTCTTTTTTTTTTTAAGACCAGATCTGTACTTAATAGTGTCGGTCAACATAATTATAAGAGAAGAAGCATTCATGAGAAGGATGCTGTACCTTCCAAAGAAATCTTTAGACAGTGCAGTTTATTTTGTTCTGGCATAGTGTTTACAGTAGGAGAAGTTACTAATATAAGTCAAGAGAAAGAGATGTTGGAGTTGGAGTTGGAAGAAGACAGTGGTATGGGGTGTTCTGGTATTATCAGCACCAGGGTAGGAGTAAGTAGTATCAAAAAATGGGTCTAATTCAATACTTTCTCTACTGTGGAAAGTGATGATTCCACTAAAAGACTTCAGCAAAAATTGATCCAGTTAGCTGGAAGCAAAGAGGTGTCTGGCATAAAGGTTTTTCTAGTCAGTTACGGGGGATATATCCAGTTCAATCCCCCTTTGAATACAATCAGGCCAGGTTTTGAAGGTTACTTGTCCATTCTCATTTTAGTGGAATATATTACAGTGCAGACTATCTCTTTGGGATGTAGAGATGTTAACCAAGGTGGGGGAAAAAAGAGACACTATTTTCTCTTTTAAATCTTTGTTAATAATCTTGCAGAAATTACTTCTTATTCTGTCTCAGGGTAGTATTAAGAGCCTTGTGGCCAACTGCCTGATTTCATATTAGAGCAGCCAGGCAGAATCTAACATGGGAAAAAAGGGGAGAATTGAGCACCTTAAGTTGACTGAGTCTTTGCAATTGCTGGTGAATCCACTGGATGAGTCTGACAAACAGGTCAGGAAGAGCTGGAGATAGATCCCTCGTAGATCTGAGAGCCAAAAATCAGCCAAACATCTTGAACATGTTTGGTAGCTTGTTTCTTATTTCTTGTTTGGCTCATTTCCTTCTCCCTTCCCCCATTTCTCTGCAGCAGAAGCAGACTTGGAAGGTGTGTACTCTGTCTGGCAGGCTGTTGGAGGAGTCTCTGGCCTCAAATTACACGGCATGAGAACTTTGTGCATAAAATTAGCAGCAGAGTTCTCTGAATTAGGCGCCAGGGAAAAATGTCACATTCAGCAGAACTCAGAGGCAAGGGGTGGAACAGAAAGAACTGGAACAGGACAGCAGCCCTGCAAAGAAAGACTTAGGGGTACTGGTGGACGAAAAGCTGGGCATGAGTGACAACGTGTGCTCACAGCCCAGAAGGCCCTGTGTGTCCTGCGCTGCATGAAAAGAAGTGTGGCCACCGGGTTGAGGAGGTGATTCTCCCCCTCTACTCTGCTCTGGTGAGACCCCACCTGCAGTGCTACGTCCTGCTCTGGGACCCACAGCGCAGGAGAGACACGGATCTGTTGGAGCGGGGCCAGAGGAGGCCACGAAGATGACCAGAGGGATGGAGCAACTCTCCTGTGAAGAAAGGCTGAGAGAGTTGGTGTTATTCAGCCTGGAGAACAGTAGGCTCTGGAGAGACCTTACTATAGCCTTTCAGTACCTAAAGAGGGCTTATAAGAAAGATGTGAATAAACTTTAGCAGGGCCTGTTGCAATAGGACAAGGGGTCATGGTTTCAAACTAAAAGAGAGTAGATTTAGACTAGATAGAAGGAAGAAACTTTTTACTGTGAGGGTGGTGAGTCACTGGAACAGGTTGCCCAGAGAGGTGGTAGATGCCCCATCCCTGGAAACATTCCAAGTCAGGTCAGACAGGGCTCTGAGCAACCTGATCTAGTTGAAGATGTCCCTGCTCATTGCACGGGGTTGCACTAGATGGCCTTTAAAGGTCCCTTCCAACCCAAACCATTCAATGATTCTGTGATCAGTACCCGTGTACATTTTACTGTTTTGCAGCAGACATAGCTGAGAGTGTCCTGGCTTGGAGTGAAGATTATTTCGGTAATAAATAGATTTTATGTATGTCTTAGTAACAGGGATATTTGATACACCCCACCCCCCCCTTAAACTTTTTCATTTACTCTGAAGATTCCTTACTTTTTGTCTTTTCACAAGGAAATCATTTTTCAGTCATGAAGAAGTCCTGTTGACATACAGTTTTCTGCCCTCCTTTCCACCCTCCTGTGGTCGGATTCTTGGTGAGAAACCCACTGTAGTGGTACTGCATTCAAATTCTGTAACAGTTTATGGAAGTTGGCAAACAGAGCAAAGGAACTACAGCAGAGAGAAGCAGCTATTCAAGGGCTGGATTCTTTAGATACTATCTCAGTAGCAGCTATCTCATTCAGAAAAACTATTACAGAAAAGGTCACGGTTTGAGGGTGTGTTTTGGCTCCTTCCTTATATCATAAAAGCAGTAAAATCCTTGCCACATCAGTGTTAGATTGCCCTGAAGCATATGCATGAGAGAGGCTGCATTAGCATCTGTAAGTGGAGACTATTGCCAAGAGACCTAAATACAGTTGCCTGAATTGTTTGGGGATGTACATGTAAACACACACATTCACTGTGTTGTCAGAGTGCTTTGGTAAGACAAAGTTATCAGGCAGCAATGCTGCTGTAATGTATTCCTCCCCATTTATTCGCCACATTGATGTCTGTGCTGTGAGTGGGCTCGGAAATTGATCCGTAGTTTAAAAAAATGTTTTTTACAGTTAGCGGATGTGTTTTGCAGGACAGCCTCAGATGTGCCTTCCTGTGGGGCAGGAAAAAGCACGAGGACATGAAGACAGGGAATTTCCTAAGCTGATACTGTCACCTTATACTCATTTTGTGAAATCACAATTTCAGAGTTCCCTGTTACATTTGTTCGGCTCAGATTATTAAAGCAATCCACGAGCAAGATGATATTTTCCCAGATTAGATAGCACTCTGGGGCAGAAAGCTGTTTCTCATTTCGTTTTCTTGTTCTGCTCGGTAGCAGGGCAGGCCAGTTGGCTACTGCTGTTTAACATAAGTGATAGTTTAGCAAGTACATTCTTTTGTAAAGGTTTGGGAATCAGTTGCAAGGCCTGGCATCAGAGCATTACTGGCACATTTTTAAAGAGCTACATTTTTATATTGTTTCCATTTGCGCTGTAGGTGATTTTGAGGGCAGATGAGTTGCTAAGGATAATGGATGTAGTTTTTCACTTTTCACCTGACTTTCCCAAAGGATTATACTTTTATTGAGCCTTTTTCCTCCTTACCCCCCCCCCCCCCCGCGGGCTCCTCTTGCCCCCCCCCCCCCATGAGGAAACTGTTACTGTCAGCCCCATTTTACAGATGACAAAGCTGAGTCACAAGGAATCACCTATCCAGCCAGTGGCTGAACTGAATGCGGTTCACTGAGAGGTCTCTTATTTAGGCCTGGCTTCACGTGACAAGGCAGCCTTCTGCCTCTTGAGGTATGGCAGCCACAGACTCCAGCCTTCCATACTTGAAATGGATAGACTGTCAGATGGTTTGGAATCAGATTGCTTATTGATACGGTAATTGGTGGGCTCATTCCACAAGTTTATCTTTCAAGGAATAAAGTCTGAAGTAACAAAAGGCCAGTAGGTGAGGCAGCAGGTGAGACAGGCTATAAGTATACGCTGTGAGGGACACTGACAGAACAGAACTCTGAAAATTACAGGATCTTGAGACTTATTGCCTCTATATTTGCCACTTGCCTGCCTATCCTAATCTCTAGCCCCTTTGCCCCCCCAGTTTTATTAGGGAATATTGTTCCAGTTTATGAACCATTAGAAAATGAGCCATAAACTGTCTATAATGAGCAGGCTGGATATGTCTGCACCAGAAAATTGTGCTTCTTTGACTATATCATTGTAGATTAAGTAGTACAACTCCCCTAGGGTAAAGACAATTATACCAGTGTAAAAGTGCATATCCAAATATAGCCAAGTCCCAAATGGGAAGGTACCTTTATACCAGTAATAACTAGGTCCACAGTAAGGCACAGATTTGTTTCCTTAACTTTAGGAACCTGAGGTGACAAAATTGGCAGTATAGTTACTTTATAATTCATGTATATTCCAAGGAGACAGATAAAACCTTCAGAGGGGGAGTTGGCCCACTTGTGGTCTTGACTTACTGGCCAGTGATACCTGTCTCTCTTCACTGTCTGTTCAGAAAGCTTCCATTTAACTAAAGGCATTTATCTAAAGTTTCTAAATTAAGTAAAAGGAATTTGGTCACAAAATTTCATCAAATGGATGGGGAAATGAAACTGTTAGGAACAATGTATGAATGCAGCACCACACAAACCTTAGCAAATCCCAACCCTATTTTGGGATTTGGGAAAGTTCAGTGGGTTTGGTTTGGGTTTTTTTGTTTGTTTATTGGGTTTTTGTGTTTTGTTTGTTTGCGTAATTTTGATGAATCTTTTGAACTTGTGAATCAGATGAAGCAAGATTGTATTGAGTAGCAATAACTACGACAAATTTTTCACTCTCAAGGTAATTAGGAAATGAAAACACAGAGACTCTCCTGCCACAAAGGGTCACTGATACTATGCACTTAAAAATAGGTTTTAAGCTTCTGAAGGAATGGTTGTCGGTATAACTCTCTCTGGAGTTCTTGGATGAAACTATTCTACTTCTTTATCTGCAATGGCTAGTTCCTAGATTCTGACATTGGTAGTTGACGGGAACATACAGGTCCACCTCCAGCCCACATCTGTCATACACAGTAGCAGTGGCAAGCTCTGCCCTCATTCTTCCCTGTTTACCTCTTTTATTCTGGAATTGATATGCTATCTGGATGAGGAAATGTTCTGTTGCAGTTTATGAGCTTCCATCTTTTTCCACTTATCCTAGTCTTGGCCATCAATATCCATCTGAGCTCCTCAAGAGCAAAAAGCTCCATTGCTCATCAAGGAGAAGTTACTAGTGTTCTGGTAAGACTTCCTCTAACTCTTCCAATCTTAAGTAATCCTACTATATCAGAGAGAAATCCTGTACCCTTTTAAAAGATTTTTAAAGCGAGCAGGTTTATTTTAAAAGAAGAATTGTTTTCCAAAGAGAGGAAGATCATAATACTGCTCGTGATATTGCTCTGCATAAGAAAAGCTGGCACAATCTGGCTATGGCATCATGAACTAACAAAATCCAGAATGCTACTTTTGAATGCGTATTTTCAAATAGCTGATAATGACTAAAGAAAAACTTCACTTTTGGGGGTATTTTTTCCCGCAATACTTATTCCTTGTTTTGCTCAAGCAATTGAGGTGCAGAAGTCAAGATTCAGTTATGGGATTTAGTTTTATGTTCCAAGAAAAATGTAATTAAAAAAAAAAAGGGGGCTGCTGTTTCATTAATATTTGGTTCCATAAAGCCCTTGCATGTTGAGTAGTAATTTGTTCTAGACGTGACACCATCAAATTCACTGTCAGGAACAGTGCTAGATGCTGACATTTAAATTTCTTCAGTTCACAATGGATTGTTTAGTTGTATTTATATCATAGTCTTTTTCTGCAAATGCCGACTAGTTACTTTTCACCCTAAACAAGCAGTCATGGAAACTGTGTCCAGATTTAAATCAAAGCAGATTTCCAAAGTTCTATTTATCTGTACTCCTGTGCCTTTCTTCCTCCCGACCCCATGTGTGACAGGGAGAGTATCCATGCACTCAGCCAATATGAATTGTGCCATTATCTAATGAAGAATATAAACCGAGTATCAGCTCAACTTATCTCCTTTTTGAGTTTTTTTGAGAAGTTCAGAAAGATGGGGCAACTGCAACAACTTTTTTTTTTTTTTTTTTTTTTTTTTGGATGGGTTTGTTTTTAGCTCTCCTGATAGCATATATTGAAGTCTTGTTTCTTGCCATTGCACCAACAGCCTTCTAAGGATTTTGTAGCATTACCTGCAAAAGAGCACTGAAGATTACAGAACAGACATGACTAGCTTGTCTTATGTAACTTTTGTCCAAAAATTTTGCAGAGCTATAATTCATTATTCATGTGCTATTATAATGATGATAAGGATTTTAAACATGACTATATTTGAAAATAAATATTGTAGAAGTGTATTAAAGCATTCTGTAGAGGTGATGGTAACCATAAAAGCAAAATCTGTACAAGTATGTAATATGAATGGAAAATGGAATATAACTCCAAACCACTTTTCCCAGATCGGTGTTACAAGTTGCAGCTCAGCCTGCAGCAACCACAGAAGAAAAGACACTCAGCTGCTAATGATGTGTATGCTACAGAAACAAATATTCCACATATCCTTTGAAAACAATAGGTTGAATGAAAGAATCTTGCAAGCCAACTTTGCTGCATGTGTTTCTATTTGATGTTCAGCTTCCTTGCAGGGATTGTTAAAATGTTATTTCCTTTCAGATTAATCTGTGATGACGCCAGACATCTTTTAAAGATATTTTTCCTGTTCACTTTATTCTGTCACTTAACAAATTTATTCTATGGCTGGTGAACGAATATAACTATGTGATTTGTGACTACATTCCCATTTTCCATTAAAATTCCATGCTTGCTCTGGCTGTTTGATTACAGCTGATACTCTCAGATTTCCAAGGTGCTATGTATCCTCGTACAAGTATTTTCTAACAACACGTTCATTAGACAGAAGGCCACAATTTCACATCTCACAGGTGTACACAGCCAAAATAATATAGTAGGTGCTGAACTGCAAAAAGGTACGCAATGGTTTCAGCATATGGTCATGATTCAGTCATCTGAGGATTTTCTTAATAGTCTCCTTTAATTAATTAATTAATTAATTAGTATTTCTTGCGCCTGGATGCCTGCTTTCTCTTGCACATGGGTAAGGGTTGGTGCATAGTGCCGTAAGGAGCATGTCACCCATGGTGTAAGGGTGGGTTTTCTCAAAACCAAGAGCTGACCAAGTCAGCTGATGAAATCAGATACTTCCCTAGTGCAGACCTACCTCTTGACACGGGTACTGGTATTATGGTATCAATTTTCTAATGGACATTTATTTCATTCATCAATAATAAAGTAATTATTTGAACTGAGAGAGAATGTGAATTTGACTAGACTCAGGCCATTTCCTCAGCCCAAATAGCAGCTACTATAGTACTATAGTAGCACAGTAGTAGAAATTGAGAGAAAACACCTGGTAGTTGAAGCACTGATTTGGCACAGAACTTGGCAAAGCAGTGTTTCAGATCTTAGTCTCTCACAGCCTAAGCGAGCACCAGTCAGATATCCACTCTTCTGAGGTAGGAATCTGCCTTTTGTCAGAGAAGGAGGTCTTGGTCTTGATTTAGTTCAGAACAAGGAAATACTGCAGTATTAGAAACTTTATTAGTAGGTTTAGTATTATTCTGTCAGATTAGTACTGTTACTGGCTATAATCTCTACTAGAGAGTAGTGGAATTGAGGAGCTGCTCTCAATTTGTTTTACTCAGCTTACAGCAAAGCAGTTGCATAGACAATTTGTCTGTGAGGTTGTCTGTCGACTTGTTCTTGAAAAAACAATTCTCCAGGTAAACAATGAGCAGGTGTTTTATGAGCATTGTGTCATATTCTCAGTCTCTTGAAAGATGTACCTGCATTGTCTCTAGATTATCTTCCAAGAGATTTGACAAGATTAGAATATAATTTTTATGATTTTGTCAAAACTATGGTATGCATCAAATATAATTAGTTAGCTTAAAAGCGCTCCTCCAGCCTTTCTCTTTCACTTCTATTAAAGTTTGCACAGTTCTTGTGCTCTCCATAGTATTTTTGCATGTGTTGGGAGGGCCCCTCTGAATTTTCCTGAGTTCATATATATTGATCTTGTGATTAAGTATTCTGGTCAAGGTGATCTGTTCCTATTTCCTTCTGAATGCCAGGAGAAAGCAAGAGGATTGCAATTAAAATAAAATGATTATTGTCTCTCTCGCTCAAGGCAGAGGTAAGAGAATAATGAGCCTGACTTCAGGTTACATGAGGATTGCACATTTAGCAGGCCTAATCAAGAAAATGGAATACTAAGCAGACTGTGAAGATCTGGGGAAATACTTAAATCCAACATCACCACTTAAAACTACTCTGCTAAGTCTGTGTGGGCAGCACAGAGTAGCAAATAACTCAGAAAATACAGTTCAGAATTTTGTTGCTTCTCCTGGTCCCTTCTAATCAAGAGACATTATATCCCCTCCCAAATTCTATAATGGTGCCTTCAGTTATCCACAGGAAAGAGATGGGTGAAGAATTTACTTCATTAAAATGCAGCAAAATGCAGTTTACTCTCAAGGCTGATGATTACAGTTGTACATAGAGTTTCATTTTGAAGGATGCTAGTGGATCTTTGCTCCATTAAGATGAGAATTTTTGTGCTTGACAGCTGAAGGAGAAGAAATCGAATATGTATTGAACATGAAAATGGAAGAGAGTCTAAGTGGTAGATTCTCTAACAGAGAGTGGAAATGGGGAGGTAAAGATACTACACATGCCAGCTTTTGAAGAAGGCAGATGAGCTATGCTGCAATTTATCCGAAGTGTTAGGAAATGGTGGTTTCCTCCTCACTTTCTTCCTTTTATTTTCTTCTTGAAAGATTGTCAACTGATGTTATACAAATGCTATATCACTACCCTTTGTGTACAAGGCAGGGCAGTCAGGATTCTCTTTGGGTGAGCCATTACCCTGTCTTTGTAGGTGGCGAATGTGGATTGTTTTGAGCACATGATGCTGGGCACATCTCTACTCTTTCAAGAACTCATGTCTTACTTGCATTGATCTGTCCTTCAAAGCTCATTTCCTAATCTCCTTTGCCTGATACCCTGGTACCCATATTTGACAAGGTTCAATTTCCTGACCATACTTTCTGCTTCCACTTGAAAATTTATTCTTTAGCTCCACCTCCTGGCTCTTGGTCCTCGGGAATCACAGAGCCTCAAGAAGGGAGGAAAAGTGTTCATCCTAGTTTACAAATGTTAGTGTAGAGGTGTATATGGGGACATTTTAGCTAGGGTAAACCAGAAATTGTAGAGCCCACTCATACTGGCTTTCCACAGAGGCAGATGTTTCAGTGAAGAGCAGACAATAGAAAATATGGTTCATAGTTTCTGCTTTTTGTTGGGCTTTTGATTTCTCAGCTGTGGCAGTTTCAATACATGACAGACATCACAAACCAGTCTTTCTTTATGACTGTTTTTTCTCTAGTACTTCCTCAATCTCATGGGGGTGGGGTGGTACAGAAGGAATCGTCTGACACTGAAACATTAAAGAAAAGATCTCTGAGGCCTTGCAAAGGGGTCTTGGTTCACACAGGGAGAATTGCTTTGACTGTGTTCATCCTATTGAACCAGGAACTGCCCAGGAAGTGGAGGAATAGAGCTTTGCCATCTGGATTTAAGAAGCTGAAAACCATGTCTCTTCCCCGGCAGCTGCGAGAAAAGAGGTAATGTGTCTCTCCCTCGTCCCGCCTCCCCACAAGCCTCTGTGTAACTGCAACGATTTGTTAATTTAATTTGGGTGCAAGCTTCTTTCTTGGTTCTAAAAGGCTTCTTGTTATCGTAGCTTCCAAACTATTAGGGTGCTCAGTGTGGAGCAGACCATTTCTCAAGTTGCAGTGGACTTTCTTCATTTCCTGGGGAATATTCACCACCTATGGCAATAGTGGGTCATTGTCCTTTTTATAGCTGCAAACAGTTTCCCTTTTACTGAGGTTTGTGATATGAATGTTTGTGATATGACTAATTATATGTCTTGATCTCTCTAGCCACATCCCTCTTCACAGTAAGTGCTAGTATTTACGGTGTTGTGGGTGGTGCTGATTCATGTCATTCTCCTTGTACAGCAAGCTATTGCAAGACTTTGCGTCATTACTTCAGCCATCCAGATGGGTTCCTCATTGTGGAAGCCCCTGCTTAGGGATATTCTCCCAGCAGAATAACCTGAGACAGCTGCCATGGTTTTTGTTATTATCAGAATGTTTAACATTACGTCAACTTGACAGTTCTTAGATGATCCTTTTTTTAGTTTCTCTTTCTCTCTACCTCATTTGTTATCTTTTTTTCCTCATTCTTGATCCTTTTTACTTAAGTGTTAATATAAATGCCACTCTAACAACATTGAGTTGTAAGATTGAAGCAAAGGTGAATTTGTCTTCTGTTTGTCAAAGATGTTGTACCAAGGAGAAGGTCCCAGAGGAAAAAATACCTGCCAATCCATGCTGTTTTATTGTGTGGACAATATAGACAAGAAACATGAGAGTGTGGTCATATGGCTGCTCTTTAGATGTTCCTGCAGGGATCCTTCCTTCTCTCTTGCTTCAAATCCAATATTTTCTAGGATCTGCAAAGCTTATTCTAACCTTGCCTACTATTCCCCATGTGTTCCTTCACACATTTTTCACGTTTTCAAACAAGTATCTTTGTGCTTGCTTCAGGTTATCTGCTGTGACTGGGGATCTCTCTGTAAATATTGGTTAAGCTACTCGTTCTTTTTTTTTCAAAACCTGATTAAGAGTTTCCTCTACTGTGATGATTACAAGAAAGCTTGACAACATTTTGACAGCTGGTGCAGGCACTGCTAGTTATGATATAGAACAATACTATGTGTTTGTTTCTTTGTTTTTTCCTGTTTGTGTTTATCCTTCTGTTGTTTTTATCTTATATGTATAAGGAACATTGCATGCATCTTATGCACAGAGTATAAGGTTTTTAGGAATTAGCTTTGTGCTGTCATTTTCTACAGCACCTACCACAACAAGCACCTTTTCTCAGAACTGTTTCGTATTCTCTATAGTAATTCAGTAATAAGAACAGCATCAATCACAGTTTATAATGATCTCCTTAGAATAAGAGATACTGCTGCAGAGTTATTATTCTAAGTCTACAAGATGCTGTGGGAAGAATTAAGGATGCATCCACAGTTGATCACATTTGTCAGGAGAAGCTTACCAGCTCAAGTGTATCTTTTGTCGTCCTGCTACTTTAGCAAGCCTAGGAATGATGGGGATGTTTTTCTGGCCTGATCAATCTTCACAGTGGTCACTGATTTGTGCTGAACTTCCAGAAACTTGACATCTCAAGATCAGACCTCCAGAGGAAGAGAATGACACCCCGAGTTTCTAACTTCTTGGTTTTCACACTAGATAATGTGATGTTGCCTAACTATCTTTGTTTTGTTTGGCATAGACACCTCCAATGGCTAATGCCAGTATGAGTAACTGAAATCTTTTGTTCTTGCTTCACAGTGATTTTGACCAGCTTCCAGATGATGTACCTGTTTCAGCTAACATTGCAGATATTGAAGAGAAGAAAGGCTTTACTAATTATTATGTAAGAAGGGAGATTTATCCTGTCTCTGTATGCCCTCGTCTGTGGCTGGTTTGGTTGTGGGAAGCAAAATGCAGTTAATCTGGTGTAGTTGATTTTTGGCATGATAGTTCTGTGCAGAGAACTTCTCAGTGTTTCTTTTTTTTTCTGGAATGGAGGTTAGTCTATCACAGATTTAGTCTAAAAATTTATTGTCTGGGTGAAATGTGACAAAGGTATCCTCTAACAATGCTTGTTTTCTAAATTCTTACCTATTTCTGATTTATTTCCTGTTAGACTGCTGCACTTTTGCTGAAGATAGTGGGAAGGGAATTCAGAAAGGGTAGAAAGGCAGGGTCTTGTCTTCATTGTTCCATGGTACTGGCAAGTCAGGATGCTTCCATCTCCACAGAAGGTAGGATATTAATAATCATGAAAGAGCACACAGGAGGGGAATAGTGGGGAAAAGCACTATGAGATTTTCTGAAGAGGGGTTTTGGATAAGACTAGCTCAGTCTGACTTCTGCAGGGTATACTGCCTTTGCGGAAGATATTGCTCATAAAAACTTCCCACTGCAGTATGCAGGTTTTACTCTGGAATATAGTGAAGTCTGGTTGCTCTGTCTGTATGTTTTCTGAAGGATCTGGCTGCAATGTGATTCAGAGGTCAGTGCATGGAAATTGTGGGCTCTTTTAGAGCAAAGCAATTTTGGCAAGAGATAATCATAGAATCATAGAATCATAGAAT
>KL266323.1:4108-16199 GCA_000699545.1 Podiceps cristatus
TGCAAAGCCCCCAAGCACAAAGCCCGAGCAGGAAAAGCGTGTGCCGAGGACAAGGAAAGGACCAGGTAAGGCCCTGCCAGGGCTCAGACTTCCAACCTCACCCCCTGGGTGCTGTGGCACCCACGCATCCCTGAGACATCCGCATGCCCAGGTGTCTGCAGTGTGAGGGTGGCTGTGGCACGGGAGCCTGTGGGGTGAAACAGGGAGCAAACCAATTTGACCCACAAAAAATAAGATTCAGGTGTAAGTTGCACTGAAAATCACAGAACTGAGCCCAGAGACAGATCAGCTAGCAGAAAGCACAAGCCCTACTTCAATTAGTTCCCACTGAAATCAACTCCTTCGAATGGGAAGTTCTCCTTAAAGACCTTCAGTACAATATGACCCTTTAATATTAAGCATGTCAACATTTAAATTGATGATGCTAATTTTTTTAGAACTATTTACAAGGGGAGTATTTCCCTCCGAATTTCTAATAAATCATGTAAGACATCTTTTCATTCCATTCCCCTTTAAAAAGAAATATTTGGTAGTTTAAAATGTTTAATGTAGTGGAAAATCTAAAGGGAAAAATAAAGCATCAATAGGCTATTTCAGCAGCAGAAACCATTTGGGACCCGCTTAACCTCCTAAGCTCTTCTCCAAATTTATTTGGAAAGGAGCATATAAAGAGCTCATCACTTTCCATCTCCATTTTCATGTGTGGAGCATATGAAATAGTTTAGCTTCATACTCAGACTCCAAGTTGATATTGACGGTGGGCTGAAGTAACTTGAGATCGCTATTTCTTCCTCCTTATGACAGTTCTGGAACATTTGGATGACTAATTACCTTGTTACTAGTCAGCTTTTTAATATATATTTGACTTTATTTATGAATGTACATGTCTATAAGGGTAAGAGCCACACACATAGGATACCATTTTAAACCAGAGGATTATTACACCACCATGTCCCTGGGCTTTCCCTGTGCTTGTGGTAGGAAAACTACACAGGTAAGAGAAAACTTTACTTGTGTCCAGTACTTCATCCTGTCCGTTGCTCGGTACAGACCAAACTGACTGATGTGAAGATGTGATCAAGGTCTTCCTCAGTTGAGTGCAAACTTTCACCTGTCTTCAAGGGTCAATGGACTAAACTTGAAAGCACAGAGGTTATGGGGAATCAGATGATGTGGGGTATCTCCCCCTCTTCTCCTCAGTTTAAATCAGAGGTGTAATTAATAAATCTATAAGAAAGGGTCTTCAAAACTCTTCCAAACATAGCAGCCAAATTCTGCTTATGCTGAGAGACTTGACATAACACTCATTTTGCAGGCAACACTCCCATTACTGCCAATAACAACCAGCCAAGCAAAAACTGCAGATTTAAAACATAAATGAATTATGAGAATGCTTGTGTGTCAGTGGCTGGCTGTGTATCCATCTGTATCAGTGTCTCTCTCTATATGTATTTATTTACTTCTTGTGTTCAAGGTAAAAGCTTTTTACCATACCCAAACTTTGAAGCACAGTTTCTAAAAGTTAAACCCCATCAACAGCAGCACGTACACACACACACTCTCTCTATTTATTTTTTCAGCAATACCTGGCTTGGCAGACCATTGCAGGAGTATCTGTTCCGCATCCTTCAGAGGTAACTCTAAAAAAAACCCAGGCAATGACCCCACCTCTCTGCTCTCTCCTGCAAAGCCCCGCTGAAAGCCCGGTGGAAAGATACATGACACTGAAACACAGCATCAGCATTAACACTACATACATAAGCATTTATCCAGCCAGAGAAAATTATGTTCCCTAAAAAACTGATTGCTAGTTTCTATAAGGCTGAGTCATATTAACCTGACAGACTGCGTCCAGAAAGAGCAGCATAGCTGTAAGGGTAAGAAATGTCTCATTTATTTATGGTGAAAATGTAAGTGGCCCCTCCTGAAGGGATGTAATTAAAAAAAAAAAAATAGCTGGTGCAGGGAGAAGAGACAAGCTGTATGATGACAAGTGGTTTTATCCCAGTGGAAGGTTTTTTACTTCAGCACTTCTTGGAGGCTCTGTGGCTGCAGGAGAACAAAAGCAGAAGAGGATGATGAGAGAGAAACACAGACCAGGTATCAAACATGATTTGAGAGCAGCTGGGCAAGGAAGCAGGGATAAAGCTTTGAAGCTAGGCACATGGGCAAAAACCTGGAGCTAAGAGGTTGAGCTGGGTCTGGGGACCTGGGGCAATTGGGACTTGACATCCAGATGGGAGAGATCAGCACCTTCAGGTAAGAGGCCAGCAGAGAGAAAAGACAAGCAATTGGGACTGGCTGGGAAATGGGAACAGCAACGGGTTGAGAGAGAAAGCAGTGACTGGAAACAAGGAGGCAGAGCTGAGGAAGGAATGGGACTGGGACAGAGACGATTAGAGGGGAATAAGACAGAGCTAGAGGAGGAAAGCTTTCGTTAGAGACTACAGCCCCTTTGCTGGTTGGTCCAGGGTAGGGATGGAGCATGAGGCTGCTGGGTCATGGCACAACTCTGGTCTCAGCCCCTAGCAAAAGTGTCCTCTGATCCCCCGAGGAGTTGGCAACTTAGTATTGCTACAAATTACTCTATTAACTCAGAGGCCGGAAGTCCATCTGGAGAAGCTAAGAGCTAACCCCAATAGCGTGAGGCATAGAGGTGTTAATATGATGCCACATAATAGAGTTTTTGTTTTTACACTTTGCTTCATTAAGAACCTAGGAAATTACCTACAAACACTCTCTTAAAAGAACCCTGTGAGCTGCCAAAACAAACACACAGAAGTTGGAAAGTGGCAGAACTGAAGTTATCTGTGCAGATCTTTTCCCCTTTTGCACGTATGCGTCGGGGAAACTTTTGCCACAGAAGATGTGTCAGCCAGTGCTCAGCCCTGGGTCCTGCTCAAGATGAGTCAGGATTGTGTAATGAGAGATGCTCAGCCCCCTATTCATCTGCTGCAGGTTTAATGGTGTGTTTTGAATACAGTTGAGCAGTTGGGGAAAATAATGACAACTATCTTGCTTAAAGCCATTGAATGTCGATAGGAAGGACTGGATGTCTCTCTCCTGCCTGTGCTGCATATCTCTTATAGGACATCAGTAAGTTCTTATACCAAATTTTGCACACATGGCCACTAATTGCATGTTTGCAGTTGTATGGATGGATACCTGACTTGAAACTCCAGGGTCTGATTTGGAGAAGTGCTGAGCACTCACAGTTGCAGCAGCAGGACTCAACTGGAGCTCTGCTCTGAATATCTGAAGAATTACTTAATAGTAAGTACCCTGACAAATTAGGTCCTGGGGTCTTAAACTGGGCACCCGAAATCACTGCACCTCTCTGTTCTTCTGTTTTCCAGCTGTAAAACGGGCAATCTGAAAATAAATACACATTTGTGAACTGCTTAGAGACTACAGTCATTAAGACCATGGGAAACTTCCCAAATTAAATTAAAAACTCTTTCTTCGGATCAAGAACGACTGGTCTGTGGTAAATAGGAGTTTAGGCCACATGTTAAACACATGGAGAAAGCAAAATATTGAATGGCTTTTCAATAAATGAATGCCACCCATCCTGAGCAGTGAATGAGGCAGGGATCCTGTGGGAAAAGCATGAAGTGGTCATGTATTTAAAGATGGCATCACAAGCATGCATAAAGAGGGAGGATATTTAGGCTGCATGCCCCTAAGGCTGGCTATTCAAACTGCTGCTCACTTAATGTCACAGCAAAAATTGCTAATATGATTTCCCTGCGTGAAGGTGTAGGGATAATAGATGCTTTTGAATTGTATTTTCTTTTTGGGGAAAGATTTTCTGATTGAAATCAAACTAAACATTGCATGTATGTGCTATTAGCCAACCCTAATCCGGCTCAAAGAAAAAGAGCATGTGTATATACTGTTACAAAAACCTAATAGGAACTGGGTGACTGCCATATATTACCTGGCACACTGAAACTGTAAAGTCTGCTTTCACCATCAGAGTGTGACTTATCATCTGGAAGTGATTAAGTTGTGTGGTTACCTTTGGACTGCAGTTCTTTTTGATTCTTTACTAGCAAGCAAATAACGATGGAGAATAAGACTTTAGCACTATCAAGTAAACAAATAATTGGGCTGGAGATTTCAAAACCAGAGGTGAGAAGTGATTTTGAAGCTAGTCAAAACTCTGCAGGTTTTATCCTCCATGGCTGTTATTAAAAGCAGTTATAAAATCCAGATCTCCACCCGCCCTTGCTTCCCAGCCCCGTCTTCCCTTTACTACGTGGTATGCAGGGAACATTGCTTGAAATATACTGCTGCTCAGCTCTGCACAGTCCATGTCCATAAACTGAGTTTGTTTTCTGAAGTAATTTGCACAGTAGAGATCTATATTCTCCTCTAAGTTCACACACCTGTAATTTCCATCAGCATCACTAGGAGCTACTTCTATGTAATGAAGGGAAAATGTGTGCTGCACTGGGCACTTCACACGAGAATCTCCAAGTGGGTTCGTGTTACCTCCCTCTGACTAAAAACGCCATGAAAAGCAACTCTAAAAAATTTGATATGATGGGTTCACATGGCAGGTGGCCCTCAATTAGAAACAGGATAGTTATACCTGATGTCCCTGGTATTTCAGACCTGGGAACAGAAATGTCAAGAACAGACCAGCCTGAAGGTATCATTCTGTGTGGGATCACAGCTCTCGTACCTACTGCATCCCAAATGCTTTTGCAGGCACTGTTTGTTTAGCAATAAATAAATGCAGAGGAAAAGAGGGATTAAAAGGTGATGACAAGTGAGAAGATATTTGCTATAGTCAAGGGTGAATTAGGTTGAGGTGGAGGAATACCGTTTCAGATGGAGGAGCGCCAGGGATTTACACAGTACCAGTGGAGGTGAGGCTGTGGGAAGGACCAAAGGGGATGCCTCAGCTACGTTAGCAGGAGGAAAGGAATGAAGAGGGGAGAGTGTGATAAAGACAGGCAGGTGAGGCTAGAGAGTTTAACCGGTGATTTTGAATGTGACATATCACATATATTCCTCTTTAGTGCCTTCAAAAAAACCCATTCTCATGTACTTACTAGAAATTGTGTGGTAGGAGCATCTTAGATGACCTGAGGAGAAAAAACAAACAAACAAACAAACAAAAAACATTAAAACTTGAAAGATGTTACAGACAAACAGTGCCAAGATCATATTTTCTGAAAGTATTTTCAATTATTTTGTAGAAGAAAAAATAAATCTTTTGTTCAGATCATATTTTAAGAGACATTTCTTCCCTAGGAGGGTAGCACAGTACTGAAAGACATTACTCAGAGGGGCTACAGATTCTCCATCCATGGACGTTTTCAAGGCCAAGCTAGAGACCACCACGGCTGGCCTGGTCTGCTGCTGGGGATGGTGGGGAATGCTGACAAGGAGGGGCAAAGCCATTGTAGTCCCCTATTTCCCATAACCGGCCATGGTGAGGGGAGCGGGGACCCTGCATTTTGCTCTGTAGAGGCCCCTCTCTGGCTCTGACAGCAGCAATCAACAAAAAAAAGCATCACAGATCACAGAAGAGTTTGATAAATTTTAGCTAATATGTTTCACATTTGCTTTCAAAGCTATGGCTAATAAGTAACATGGAGAATAGCTTCAAAACTATCAGACTGGTTCAGTTTTGAAAAGTATTTAAAATAAGTTCAACATTAATGAGTGATCCTCGAGGCTGGCGGCACTTGGAGTGGTAATGCTGCCTCAGGCCCTCCCCATGCCTGAAAGAGATCAGGGATGGCAGGCAAGACAGGCAAAAGGATGCTTGGTCTGTGAATCCCGTGGGGCTTACACGGGAAATGCTTCCTTACAGAAAAGATTTCAGCTGCTCTTCATGTGCCCAGCAAGAGCAGTGTGGGCACGTGACAGATTTAGGCAGCGAGCGGTACCTTCAGGGTCAGGTACCAGCCGTGAGGGTGTGGAGGGGGATGTTGTGAAAGCCAGCGTTAGGGGCTGCTGGGCACAGGAGATTAAATGAGCAGAAATGCAATTACAGTCTTTCCTAAGTCCTGCCCCATATGGCTAAGGTTTAATATTAACCTGTTCTGTGACGATTTTTCATCAATTTCTCCTGTCCTTATATGTGCTGATGCCTCAGACATCTTGGGCTACAACTCTTTTTTAACTAGCTGCATCGCTTCCTGGAAGAGGAATGGGTGTGGAGTGGAGCAGCATGTTGTAGTCAGCAATTATACTACTGATATCCATTTCTTACCCTGCAATCAGGCAATAGCTGAGATTATGCCCAGAGTAACCACCCCGCAGCAGACCCAGTATGCGTGATGCCGTGTCCTGAAAAATCCCATGCAGTTAGCCGAAGAATGAATGACAACAACAATGCATTCAGAAAAGTCTCAAAAAAGGACCAGGTAATCAGTGGCCTGGATTTCTTGTGCTTCTCTCTGGAGGCATTCAGAAGGCTTACACTCCTTTTTTTCTAAATAACTGGTCCCAGTCCACTGGCCAGTGGGCCCAGCACCGTGGCACAGCCCTGCAGCCCTTCTGCTCTCTGATCTCGCCTGTCCAGCGCAGTCCAGAGACAGGGAGATGTTACGGCACGATGAGCCCAGTGTGTGAGACAGCAGGGCTGTGGCGAACTGATATGAATCACATCCAGAACGTGAGCCTTACCCTGTGCATCTGTGACTGTCGGGACAAATAGGCTTTTGCTTCCTTTTTTTTTCAGTCTCTCAAAAGCAGCTTTAGTTTATGCAGGAGAGTCAGTAAATCGGATTTATGACCAGGTTTGGATCAGTAGCTGCACAGTCTCAAGTACCGAGTAACACGTGACACCCCATCAGCTGAGCTGCCGTAGTGAGTGTACGAGTGCTCTTAGCACACTCCAGCTGCCAGGGACGGTGTGTTAGGTGTTAAGACACCCTCATGGATATGTGCAGGGCTTCAGGAGCAACAAAAGAGCTGGCGATTCTTCCAACCTTCTTCCTGGCATTAGAGAGAGGAGATTGGCAGGTAGAAGGAGATGGCTTATTTATGATGAATTGAATTATGATGGGATCTACCTTATCTTGCAGATCCAGAGAAGAGTAAGGTGGTTTAACACATTTTCCCTGCTCCTCACTCACAGGTACAGTTTAAGTTTCTTTTAGTTATAGAGCCAGAACTGGATCTTTTATTAAGTGGCTTAAAAGAACTACAGAATTAGCAATATTGGGTTAGTGATTTCTTAGAAAACAATATCCAAGCTTGACGTGATGTAGATACTTCTTTGTTATGTTTTAGAGTTTCCAACACCTATGTAAGATATTGTGTCCAACATGCCAAGAGATACTTTTTGATAATGACAATATAACTTTATATACAGAAAGTGACCAAAGAGGGCTGATGCCACAGATTCCCTTTGTCATGTTAATATTTTAGGGCAAACCCTGATACTTACAACATTTGCCCGAATTTGCCTGAAGCACCATAACTACACGTAGCAGTGTGTAAAATTATCTCCGAAACACTTCTTCCGCCTTTCCCTGCTGCAAGCAGTCACTGCCTGATACCGTAGGAACACCTGCGTGTTGCCAGCTTCTGCACTTTTAGTGACCAGTGAAACTTCCAGACATATCCTTTCTGCACTTTTTTATTGGTTAAGTTCACAGAAAACCCACTTGATTATTGCATAATGCCTTCATGAATCAAACTTTTACTGTGCAATTCAAGCTGCAGTAAAATAAGTGTGCTTCATATGCTAACAATTACAGGCTAGATTTATAAAAGCATCACACACTGTTTGCATTGGCTTTTCTAACTACTTTATTCATAAAACAGTGTTAATGCACCTAAAATAAATTCACCTTCCTTCTGAAACTCATTAAACTCTTATTTCTCTGCACAGATAACTCTTTAGTCACCGCATACCCCAGGAAACGTAAAAGACGGTATGTTCCTGCTCACGCTCTTTTACTGTTCAGCCGGGCAGGTGTGTGAGTTAGACATGGCTGGAGCCAGGTCTGTGCTGCATCTCACGGGGTTTGAGGTTACAGACAGGAGGGACCATCCATGGTGGACTTGGTCCTAAAGAGCAAAAGGATGAATTACAGCAAGGATGTAGCCCGCTATAAAAGGACACCAAGAAGAATTTTGCTTTGAAATTCTGATCTATGCTGCAAGTTCAAGTTTGCTTTGCTTCCACTGGCTTCAATGAATGTCAGCTGTACTCACACGGACGTAAAATGTTATTTATACCTACAAGTCTAGTGGGGTCAGAGCAACATAGAGAAGAAGCCAGCACATTGCCTTGCTGTAAGTGAAGGCAGGATTGTCTGCAATACAAGGCAGGACCATAGCAACAGAGTTTTGTTTTTATAAATTGTGTTTCATCTGGATGGAAACTCTAAATTCATTTTGTAAGAAACATTTTTTTTCTTACTTCATGCAATCTGACCTTTTAAAAGTAATTTTTGTTTTTGCAATAATAAGACAAAACAATTTGCTTTCAGTTTTCTTGTTCCTTTTTTACAGTTTTTTTGTTTGGTTGGTTGGGGTTTTTTAATATGGACACCCACACACATATAAATTAATATAAAATTTTGTAGAACATGGTTTTAAAAGAGTCAGTGAGGAAGAAGTTGTTGGTGGAGAGGACTCTGCAGAAGCAGGACATCATGGCTTTTTGACTCAGGCTTCCTCTGAAGATCTATAGAAACCGTAGCGTTTCTTACCAAGTACCAAGCGAATTTCCTGATTGGAACACGTGATCAGCTTGGAAAAAACATGGGTTTGTGCAGTCTGTTTCCTGCCCAAGTACAACTTTGCCTTTGGCTAAACTAGCACCACAAGTCATAATCAATTAAAGTTCTCGTTTTTCCTTTTGCAACCGAGCACTCAAGCTTTTCGTGTGAAAGTCTTAATGGTGAATATATGTGTAAGTGTGAATGTTTTCCTATGTCATTCATATTAATGAAGGCCTGCAGGTGTATTTGGAACACATTTTCTAAAGTAACTCACAGAAAATGGTTTTTCTTTTTCTTTCTGGAGAGCCCCTCCCCCACCCCCCCCCCCCCCCCCCCAACATCTGCATATATAATCAAATTTTGTGGCCGATCTGGAATTCCATACCCTCAATCAGACCATGAACTTGTACCTAGTTTAATCTTTTCTCTGGAAAAATGTTCCAGGAAAAGACTCAAACAATTTATTCTCCATTACAGAAGAAACACTCTACTAAATGGGGCATAGAAATACTCCTTCAGATTGACCTAATCAAAACGAATTTGTTTCATCTTCCTACACTTGAGTAATAGATGTTGACAAAGCCATTGAATTATTTGGCTCCAAGTCTAGCTGAAATGTCTCTTAATATTGAATATGAGATAAATGTTACAAATGCAGCTGAACCTTGAGCAGCAAACTCAGAATTCCCTATTGATAGATGATAGCGCAGTCACTCCTGTAACCCAAGTTTCTGAACTTTTCTGAAATAAAAGCACAGAAATCTGATAGGAAGGCACACGGTATTTGCCAGAATTAGTAATCCCAGAGAACTCACTAAGCCTATTGAAGTCAATTGAGAGACTTTTCATCTTTTCTCTGGGATTTGTGTCAGTGCTCACATTTTCCCACAAGCAGTGTGGTTCAAAGCCTAGAAGCATCTCTTCTCGGACTATTAGGAAATCTTAGACCAGGAATTTGGAGGGAGTAGTCCAGAGGTACTCACCTAGCAAGGTTCTTTTGCAGACCATTAATAAAGCAAGACTCAGACTCTGTTTAAAAAAAAAAAAAAGAGATTAACAAGAAATTAAATTCCAATCAGAAGCAAACCAGTAAAATGTACCTTCCTCAGGAAAGCTGACATTTAATGGTGGTTTAACAGCATTTACAGGCTGTAACCATGACCTCACTGAGCTAAGCACTCTGCAAACACAGCTTTCCTAAAGCCACTGCAGAAACACTCTTACTTTAGACTGCCCAGACTGGAGCACCATGCCTGTATGGGCTCTTCTCTTCATTCAGAGTTGGCTTTATTGGGACATGATGGGTTCCTGTTTCCCCCCTCCTGATTCCAATTGTGTTTTAATGGTCTTTAAGGTTTGCTGGTTCACAACACAGAGTCAGTGGTGCTACATTTACTGGAGCTTTTAAAAGCATGAGGAAGAACTATTCTGCATCTGACCGAAAGTCCAACCAGCCCAAAGTATCATGTATTCAGCAGTGGCCCAAGATAGCTGTGTGTGGAGGAACATAGGAAGAGAGAGCTCATATGACACCATGTACCCTGAATACTCTCCAGATCTTGAGCAATCTTTGGATTAGGAGCTCTCTTGCCAGAGGTGACGTCTTGTATTTAATAATAACAACCATAATTTACCGTGTAAGAAGGATTGACAGAGTTAGCTGTGAGATTTACAGACAATTTGTGGAAAAATGGCACCATGAAGGACTCATTTAATATATACAGTGCTAGCACAGAAGAGACAGACGTGTGATGATCAACTATATGTCAGATTCTCCTCTTCCTCTGGATACACTTTTTTCTTTGCAGTCTTTTGTCTCACAAATGTCTTCTAGTGGTAAAAACCACATCAGCATCCTCTGTTTTGTCTTTGCACTGCAACAGTTGAAATGCAGGGAATTCCATTTAGACATAAGAAAAAAAAATACTGTGAGTGTAGTAAAAAAAAAAAAAAAACCCAACGAACAGGTTGCCTGGAGACATCGGGTTATCCAAAACCCAAACTGACATGGCCCTGAGCAACTTGCTGTAGCTGGCCCTGCTTAGAGCAGTGGGGTTGGCCCACATTTCGACTAGATAATCTTCAGAGGTGCCTTCCAAGCTCAACTATTCTGTGATTCTGCAGCCTTGAAAAAAAAAAAGGGGGGGGGGGGGAATTAAAAAAAATGGGACACAGAACAGAAGTTCAGTCCTTTCTCCCCACTTGTTCCAAACTTTCTGACTCCCATGAGAAGAAGGAAAGTAAGGCCTTGTGACCCATGTTCATAGACCTACACACTTTGATTACATGTCCATAACAAATTCCTGCATAGTCAAGATGATATGTAACTACAAACTTTCACCAGAAGCTGGCAAATGAAATGTACATTTGCACGTTTGTGATTGCACACTTGCACTTTGAGAATCAAATTTACAGATGAAACACCTTCCAAGGCTTTCTGTCCTTCCAACCATGATGTCCCTGTGTGTGTCCTCCAACTTGAAGTCATGCTGTAACACTGTAACCATGCTTATTTACTCCTTCCCATCCTATTCCAGACAGAAATCAACAGCAAAACTCACCTTGACTTCAGGAGACTTCAGGGCTGCAGCAGAACCTTCTGTAAACAATCAAAACACAAACAAAAAAAATCCCACCTCTCAAAAGCTTAAATTCAAAACCATGCTGTCTTTTTGACAAATCAGTTTTAACACAATAACGTTATTTTTACAATGCATTATACCATCTGGTTTAGGGAAGGGACATTACGGGGTAAACCATCTTACAGTTTCTTTTGCC
Organism: Podiceps cristatus; assembly: GCA_000699545.1. Classification (NCBI taxonomy): domain Eukaryota; kingdom Metazoa; phylum Chordata; class Aves; order Podicipediformes; family Podicipedidae; genus Podiceps; species Podiceps cristatus. The sequence goes on from KL266323.1 coordinate 15,586, forward strand.
TCCAGTGTTCTTCAGCCCACCATCTTCAGGTGGGTTTGCAACAATCATGCAACATATTTCCACATCTGTGCCGGTAAACCTGACATGTCTGTGCACATTAATTTTGATAACTGCAGGTTCTCTGTGTCACTCTGCAGTCTCCACGAGGCACAGATTCTGTTTGGGAGAGTAGAGCTAAGAGCAGCTCAGCTACTGGGCCTCAGCATATAGATATAGATAGATATAGATATAGATATAGATATAGATATAGATATACATATAGATATACATATACATATGTGTGTGTGCTGTGTTTCTTAAGGGTTCATCAAAACTTTGCAGTCTTGTGATTAATGAGCGAAAACCCCAAATATAGTTACCTCCTTCAGACACAGGCAATGGCTGTATGATTTAGACCAACACGAATGAAGCAAAATATTAAGAATTATGCAAAAACTCCACTATTTGTGGTGGATATCTTTTTTCTGTGCAGTGACCACTGAGTCAGAAACCTGGTTTCTCCGCTGCCTTTTACCTTTTTCAGATTCTTACTCCCGAGCGGAGGTCTGGAGCGTGCGATCCCGCTGGCCGGCCGGTGGGCTCGTCCGCCCCGTAGGCTGGCATACAGGGTTTCT
>JMFS01046557.1:0-13024 GCA_000699545.1 Podiceps cristatus
AGAGAGAGAGAACTCATGGGCTGAGATAAAATCATTTTACCAGGACAGAAAAGGAAAAGATACAAATATATTAATTATAATAATAATGTGTAAGGATAATAGAATATATAAAATTAACAATGCACAATTTATCACCACCCAGGGACTGGCGCAGCCTGTCCCGAGCAGCAGGCAGGGAGCAGGGATATTCCCCCGCAGCCCTCCCAGAACAGCGAGTTCCAGAGAGAGTGAGGGAGGGAACAGGCAGTTGAATGAATGAACAAACAGGCCTAAATGAAAACAAACAAAAATAAAAGTAACTAGAAGGGCACATGAACAGAACATGAACCAAATAAGGAACCAGAGAGAGGCGGCAATGTCTGACCCACCCTTATACCGTCTATGGCATGGAACACTCTCCTTGGCCAGTCTGGATCAACCATTCTGGCTGGGGCCCCCCCAAACCTGCACATCAGCACAACCTGGGAAACTGCAACATGTCCTTGATCGTTCAGCAGCCCCAACCCCAGCAGCTGCTGGCACCGTGTTTCACACACTAAACCCAAACCTCAGGAGCTGCTGGAGACAAAACCAGCTCCGGCCTGGCTGACAGCAGGACATCTACTCTTCTTTCCTTCTCCTGTCTCATTTCCTCCATAGTCACATCTACGTTATCTCTGGAGTTGTGAGCACTCAGGTTAAGTGGTAGCAGCTTTCTAGCTTCCAGACTTATGAAACTCTCTGAAGTGATATTGAGGAAGAATAAAATAAAGCAATTCTTAGAGGAGATGAAAGACCACAAAGACTAAAGGAATCAGGACAGGTATTTGAGAAAAGATTGTTAGTTGCTATCACCTCTGTACAGATAATAGTACCTACCTTTCATGCTAGTCACTGCTCAGCCTTTGGGATGGAATAAACTTGCCAGAGAGAGATTGCAAAGGTATACTAGGCTTCCGTCAGTTCTCAGGCTCAGTGCTCCATGCAATTGAAAATCTTGATAGAGCTCATGTTTGCCACCTGATTAATTAATAGCTAAATGAGAAGTGGCATTTTTATTGCTGGAGTGCTTGCCTGGGATTTTTATGAAGAATGGTTATTAGCTTGACAGAATTCAAGTTTTTTCATCAGCGATTTGATAATAAATACGAATTCTGTGGGTGACAAAGTGACACAGCCTGCAGTCACCTCATAAGAGGTACCTGTTCAAAGAAAATGAGTTTCAATATCAATGCAAAGCCATGTCTTTCAGAAGCAGGGGTGAAAAGCATCCTGCCTCTGTTGGGGACCATTTTCAGGAAACCAGACAGACTAAAAAGTGGCTTAGGAGATGATGTGACAGCCCCAGCTGACAACAAAATGGTGTGGCAAAAAAAGGACCATGAATAATCCTTGCCTCTGTTAGGGGAGAAGTGTATAAGAAATAGGTTTACCTTTGTAAATAGCATTGCTGAGAATAGAAATGGAATGTTGCATCCAGTTCTGATGCCCTTGTATTTCAGAGTGTGGGAGGTTTTTTATGGTTTTGTTTTGCTTGGTTTATTAGTTCATTTCTAATTGTGGTATTTGGTTCTGTAAATTAAATGCTCCTCCTCTTTTATCCTTAGTACTTTCAGTCTTTTCTAATCACTAAGCCTACCAACATGAGTCAATATAAAGCGTTTAATTAGGGAACTGCCCCACTCACACAATTTTTAAAATTTTCCTGACACTCAGGAATGAATGAACAAAGTGGGAAGCACATATCCTTTCATCTGAGTGTGTGTGCATGAAGAAATGCCTTTCTTGTGGTCTTATCTCATGTCCTGTTTCAGTCCTAGCTATGAAATGAGCATCTTACGATTGCCTGTCTTCCCAGAATGCTCAGTTTTATTTTATTAAGAGTCCACTTTAACCCAGACCTAAAATCAGGGGCAGATTCAGAGATGTTCTTGCTTTCCCTGAAGTGTTTCACTAATGACTCCCAAATGGCAATAAAACAATTGCCAGGGAAAACAGAAAAGTAATAATATTGTCACATAAATGAAAAGATGCTACAAATGAATGCATTTACAGATTATTTGCATGCTGAAAATACTTGAGAACAGACAAGTGGCAATTGGTTTGCAATATCTCTGCTGGGAAACTCCATACAATTATAATTAGTGCTCTGCCTCTTATTATTCTAACTTTGGTTGCGAGATAGACTGCAAATGATTTTTTAATGGCTTTGGATGTGTATTTTTCCTTTGTTATCAGACCATAACAGCAACAATAACAGTATTCTCACTCTACTCAATCTGCCAAAGTGTCCTTTGTACCAGATGGTTTTGGCTTCACTAAAGTAAATTTAAATCATTAAATGGTTGGACTGTATCCCATGTTATCATCTTGACAGACCTGGCAGCTAGAAGTTGGTTTCCATCGGTAGGTTTTGATCCAAGACTTAAACTTAGTCAATAGGGAATGATTTAAGTTTATCCAGTTATTTACTTTATTGACCCCCCCCTTCAGATTCCTAACTTCATCCAGGCCTCCTACAATGCAAGACTGATGATTATTGTTTTTATTGGGTAGAGAAGGTTGGTGGTGTCAGAACACAGGATCAATAAAAAATGGTAGATGATCATTTCTGCATTGTTCTCATGTTCCTTGATGTTTCGCAGAGCGAGGTCACCTGGGGAAACAGTGGAGCTAAACAAAAGATTAAGGTAGTTAGGAAAAATAAGAGGAGTAATGAAATTCTAGTCATTTGACAAATATGAGTGGAACATCAATAATGAGTAAATGTATTTGCAGTGTACACTGTAATAATCCAAATAATATAATGAGGTCCCTTGTTAATAAAAAGTATTGGAAAATATTAAAGACACCTTATGATCATAAAAATGAGAGATTCCAATTATTTTTCATTTATTTATAGTACTATGTAAGTCTCTATAAAAATGTAGAAGGGTTTTAAAAAGGAGGTTTTGCTGTTTTTTTTCCTTTTCTGCTTGATAAGGAAACCATTGTACATATTTGCTAAGTGTAAGTCTATTTTTTTTTTTTAAGAAAATGGAGGAAAACAAAGAATGAAAAATCCTCCCTACTGAGTTATATTAAATTAAATGTTTGCCAAGTATAAGCATACAGTAATGTTTTACTACTAATACAATGCCATTTATTAATTGACTTTATTGGATCAAACTAAAAAATCGGATGACATTGCAGTGAAGAGCATTTCAAATATACTTTCATATGCAAAATGGAGAAAAAAAGTTATTGATGCAGGCTATGAAATCAGATATTAAAGAAACAAAATAAAGGGACAGAGATAAGCAGTTGTGAGGGCAGCTAAAATACTGGTATCTGGATCAGTGTATTGAGGGAGTAAGATTATTCGTTAATGATGCAACAGACTAAAGAAACTAAGTGGCAGAATGGGCAAGACAATCTGAGAAAAACTAATTTTTCAAAGAATGTTTCTAATAAAGAGAACTGTAGCTCAGATACTGACAGAAGACTGGAGCATATTGATCACCAATATTTTTCATCACTGAATAAGTACCAAAATCAGAAAGTGATGCTCTTTTAGATCTGGACTGAGAACTTTCTGGTAAATATAGTAGTAAAAAATAAAATACACTGACTGACTGTGTGATTTATGTTATATAGTAATAAGTAAAATTTTGATACACACCCAAGATCTTTGATTGCAAAGGAATAAATGTGTAGACACAAAGAAAACCTTCCAGTTAAACTTACTGAAGAGAATCATTTACGATTCCTACTTTTAACCAGCCGAAATGGCAAACTATTCATGACAATCATATTAAACCCCCTACCATGCCATTATTGCATATGATCTTTCTGAATTTAGCATCCTTATTTTTGTTGATGTGTCACAAAAATGATATTCCAGAATCCCAAAAGTCACATTTCTAATTCCTTTCACCTTAATTTTCTCTATCTAGAAGTCAGCTCTTCTCTACACCACTGTTGGTTTATGTAAGTGCTGATCGTCTCTAATGCGGAAAAAGAAGAAAAGATAGTGTGGGAAATTAAGGTCAAAAGAAATGAATGAAAGTGCAAGTAGTAGTAGTAATGAAAGCCTCTGTCTTTTTATAAAGGTACTTAATGTCCCTGTCCCTGTTGCATGCCACATCCCATAGCATGTGTCCAAATGATTAACAATTAACTCAGTACAGACTTTTCTCTGCATTTTTTTTGCCCTTATGTCAATCCAAGGCTGTATTTTGCATAAACTTAGTTCAAAAACCAGTGGAAAAAGAAATTATCATTTTAATTGCAAATTTAAGTGCTGTGATCAATATTCCAAACATGCTGAGCTATAATATCAAAAGCCTTACTAAGAATAACATTTATATGCAGCCATTCCTTTCTGACAGATTTTCTGCCTAAATACTGTGCCCAATAAGAAAAAGAAGACAAACAGTGAAAAAATCTCATTCTGGCAACACACTGTGTGATCAGGAGAACAATGTAGAAATCAAAGATGTCCCTGAGGGATATGTTTGCCTGAGTCAGTTCAAAACCCTTTAAACTGGTCTCTCAAAAGAACACGATGCTCTTATTTGTTCTGTTTTGCAGCAATGTGCTGATTAATGCTTGTGTAAATTTTGAGAGGACTAGTCTGGCATTGGGATTTGCTTTCTTTCACCCTTTCTGCTCCCTCTTTTTTTTTGTGGAGTCACAAGCTGACTAAGCCTAGATCAAACTTGAAGATACAGAAACTTCAGTGTAAAGGGATGCAGCAAATATTTAGGCCTCTGTTGTTGTTCCTTGTTGGAGGAAAGCAGAAGTGTTTAGCTGTATCATAGCTCCATGTTTACAAAAAATACATGGTAACCCATCTTTCACTGACACGAGAGATTTGCATATCTGGAAGGGATCCCTGGGGACATCAAATCTTCCCTAACAATGTAGGCACATGTGTCAAGCAATCCCGTCCCTTAGTTCTTCCAGGAACACCTTAAAAACAGTTGCACAGTAGACACTACAGAAAAAGAATGTGCTTTTTTTGAGTATTTACCTCACAGTCTCTGCTGACCAAGGTGTTAAAGGTACCATGGTGATGATCTTGTATAAAAAGTCTCTGCTGAGCAGCAAACACCTAGCAGAAGAGGTGGGAATAGTGATTTAAAGCTTTCTTCACACGAAGTCCTCCTTCTAGTTCAAAATATCACAGGTATTTTTAGTTGAAAATTCACTTTACTGGAGGACTGATGCCACAGCCGGGAAACTTGCTTCTTCACTTTTTACTTTGCCCTGATCTTTTCAGTATAAGCAACAAGGTTCACAAAACAAATTCTTATATCACAGTGGGAGGGGAAAAAATCTGGCTTTAAAATACAGCATGTCATATCATCTCTGTGTGAGTCAGAATACCAGGAAACTCACTTCCCTTTAGAATATTTACCTGCCTTAGACAGACTTGCAAGTTTTAAGGCAGTTTTAGAGAAAAAAAGCTGCAGTCTGACATCTCTTATAGTGAAGTGCTCTAAGAACCCATTGTGAATCACTTTGAAGGGGAACAGAGTAAAAGTAAAATATCATCATTTAAAAAAAAAAAAAAAAAGACAAAAATGGTGCCAGGAAAACCAGGAAAAGGTAGATAACATTTCATGTGGAAGGGAAAGTAGATACAAGAAAGATGATACAGTTTGTAATTTACCCGTGGGGCACAGGAGGACCAACTGTGCTCACAGATTATGGACCTCTGTTCCTGTGGTGGATCACATCGAAGTTTGAGTTAAATATATTAGTTGGAGGTATCTTAATTGAAGCAGCTGCCAAGGTGCCACAATCAGCCCCTGCTGAGGACCCATCCAGAGGTGCTGACCATCTTATTACTGGAGAGATTTAAGCTTGTTGGGGGTAAATGGGCTGGCTGTCTAAGACCGGGCTAAAATCAAGTATATGGACTGAAGCCTACATCTGTGGATGGAGTTAAGCAGGACAATGCTATCACTGTCATGCTGTCAGCCTTGCTAGGTCTAAGCAAGAAGTTGTTCAGGTACCTGGACCAAAGGGAACTAGTGAAGCCATGAAGCCGATCAACCAAAGGAGTGAGGTGAGAGCCTGTTCAGAGGCTGCTGTGAAAGTCAGGAAGTCAGAAAGCCAGTACAGAAAGCTTGGATATGACAAATGAGAGAAGTTTCACTCTGCCCATCCATTTTTCTAACTCTGAGAGTCATGTTTTGTAAAACATCTGCCAGCACAAAGAGTGGCTCTGTTCCCCCCTCCCCTGCTCCTGGCTCTGCACTTCCGCAGCTTCGCTTCTACTGTCAAGCTCAGATTGAGTCTAAAGACAAGGTTTCTCAAGACATGGTGAGACAAATTAATAAGCTGTCCTTCCTTCCAGAAAACAAGGTCTCACTGCATGCTCCCTTCTTCCCTTTCCCCCTCTTTATCTGCTCTCCCACTCTTAACTTTGTGCCTGCTGAAGAGACTTTCAGCTAATATACCTCACCAAAATGGAGGAATAGAAGCCTAGTGAAATACTGGATATTTTTCTGCCTTTTTATTGAGTTATATTAGAAGGAATAGAAGCCTAGTGAAATACTGGGTATTTTTCTGCCTTTTTATTGAGTTATATTAGTTCAGTAACAAGGTCTGACAGGTGCTAGAGGCAACACAAATGTCTGAAAGCTAAAAATATGTCTTCAGGAGTAGAGGAGGGCTGGAGTTAGGACAGAGGAACAGGGCAAGAGGAAGGAGGGAGTCACAACATGGACGAGATGATGGTTGGCCCAGCAGTGTGTGCAGCCTGCGCCTGGGACACACACAAATACGTGTCGGGGAAAGGGTGGGAGGCAGCTTGTAAGGTGGCCCTGCCCAGCAGGCTGGTAAAGACGGCAAGGCCCTAAATCACAGCTGAAGGATCCCTTTCAGTTGTGGCACTGAGCAAGGAGCTGAGAGCTTTGGATATAAAAGATTCCATTGACTGGCATGATCAGGAGGGGACTATGGATTTGAAAGGACAACTGAGCCTTGAGATTGTACCAAACTTTGACTAAGTTGAGCCTGGGCTTATTGAGGCTAATATTTAAAGTGTGTGTCTGCAATATCTAATAAAAATCGACAAATATTAGAGACACTGACTTGCCTGTTGTCTTTATTACTAATGCTGAGCTTCCTAGAAGAAGGAAAGTCTTTGTGGAAGAGCTAAGACAGTGTGTTAGTGGTACTGTGGGTTGTGGAGTTGTGATGTTCAGCTTTACCTTGAGCTCAGACAAAGACTGAAGCTTACCTGACACGTAGAGCTAGCCCAGTAGTCGCTAAGTGAGGAGAAGGAGAAAAGGAGAGAGACCGGAGAAAATTCAGAGAGACTTAAGAACCAGCCAGTCTCTAGCCATAAAGATCTATTTAGAGGTCTGATCTATGAAGGGCAGATGGGGAGAGGAAGATAGAATAATCAATATGAAAAAGAAACTATTTGGCAAGTAACAACCATTGTTGGAAAAGCCAGTTCAAGCAAAGCAAAAAGCAGGGAGCCAGAAGTAGTAACTGGAGGGAGGGGCCAGAAGTAGGAACAGGCTGGGCTGGAGCACAAGCAGATAGACTACAAAGGTGCAGGATTCAGGATTATCCAAACTGGGATAAGGAATGGGACACAGGCTGTGTCCACGTGGCTGCGTGGCATCCTGACAAGAAGAGTATCTGGAATTGTTTTGCACTCCTGCCGCTCGGGAGACCCAAGCAGGTTTACGGGATTGTCTTGCTCTTTTGGGAGGTCACCTTTAAGGAAGAGGTTGGTTGCAGACCCTGGCTGCCATGGCAGGACAGAGCAGGCCCACAGAAGGTCTTTGTTGAATCTGAGTTGCTTTGAATTGCTCCGCCCAGGTGTACAATACAGCTATAGACATACATCATGGATTTTCAGTGGTGCCACAGAGACGGAATTAGTAGAAGTTTTGCTTTTTGCTGATTGTTTCGAGTTAAAGAGAACTGGCTCACACAGAGAGACATGTGCAAATGGGTATGAATGAATCAGGCTCAGCCTGGAGATAACAATAAGCGCAGTCCACAGAGACACAGCCGCTTACGGAAGGAAGGAGGATGTGACCTGAGTACACTTTGTGACTCTACAACTGGAAGGTCCCCTGTAGATACCAAATCATTGCTAATAGAATAAAAATCCATTTAGCTTGACAGACCCAGGATGCTTTCGTGTTAGTGCCCGGCACACAATATCTAAAGCAACAAACAGGTCTGGGAGTGCTGGTGCCGCTGTCCAGGTGGACTCGATGCGTCTCCGCCGTGGATGGTTTTGCCTTCTGTGCTGTGAGCGGAGGCAGGAACACCCAGGAGATGAAACCTCTCTGCTCGTGAGTGAGGTTGTCTGTAAATACCAAGTGCTGCAGCTCAGTGGGAACAGATCCGCAGAGTGAAACAGTGGTGCAGGGGAGAGTGTCTGCACTATACACGATTTTGAGAGGTTATACTAGCTCTGCTCTAGTCTTGCGTTGCCCTAGTTAGATTACTATAAACATATCATCATAAGTGATCAAATTGCCGCTTCTCCGCTAAACTGTGGCACTGATTTTCTGGGCATGCTATCTCGCTGCAAATGTAAAGTAAAATCTGTCAGTCCCTTATCTGTGGACTTAGAAAAACATATGACAACTATTCTGGAAAAAGGATGAAGATGGCCCACAAGGAAATGTCAGAACCTAGATTCTGCAGTTACTGAGCTTGCACAAATCTGGTAGGTTATGATGTTAAACCATAATACCTCATTCACTCATGACAGCCTAGATCTACTGTGAGATAGTTGCTGCTGTGCCCTGAGACGTGACTGCTTATTCACGGCTCTCAGTGCAGAGTTAGTACCTGGCTGCTGGCATAGATCCTGCCTTTTGGCTTTGCCTTGGGGAAAGTTTGAGACTTCTTATATTCCATTTAGCACTAATCTGAGGCTTAGGGCAAACTGAGCTGTATAGCAAACTCTGTCCAGTTTGCCATACGCCGAGAGATGTCCGAGGTATGCTTTTTTATATTTTTATTTTGAGCAAATAGTCCATCTTTTCAATTAATTTTTCAGAATTCCACTTATGGAAATAATTTATTCGCACTGTTCTTCATGTACAGAATTAACCCAGGGGGGTTGGCAACCCTGCAAACACCTGTCAGGCCTCAGTAAGGTGTCTGCCAGCAGCAGGAGCCAGGGAAACGTCTATTTTAATTACAAGATTTATTTTCACATACAGTTCTCACTGTTCATGTGATAAAGCTTTCTTGGTTTTGTTTTGTTTTTTACCAGCCATACTGTGCCTGGCAAAATGAATGTCTCTGTCTTTTTAAAAGTAGTGGCTGCTTCTTAATGCAAAGCGATTTTGCTTAATAACAACACAGCACATAATCCTGAAAGCTCAAGGGTACAGTTTAAGCATTTGGAAAAATGACCTTTTGTACTATTAAGCGAACTAGCTAGCAGGCTTTGATGCCTGAATTTTGTTCCCTCTGTGCCATAGTAAAGAATTCAAAACCTGTTGCTCGTTTATGCCTGAATTTGAGATCTTCCTCTCCATCTTCAAAACTGATAAGCAGGGGCACCCAGCCCTTTCATGCAGACTGCTTTGCATGGAATTCGTTCAGGAAACAGATGTCATCTTCCTCACCCAAGTATGCAACAGAACTTCAGGTGGCACTCGGAAAAGGGACAGAGAAAGTCGCTGAGCAAACCATTTTATCTCTGTCCATAATATTTATAGTCAAGCCAATCTTGCAAGATTTTAATTCCCACATGGGAGAAAATCTGATTAAATTGAGCCTGAGATCTGGAGAGTAAATTACCAGCTAAGACTGATATTCAAGTTTGCATTTATTATGGTAGAAATCCCACTGCTCACAGTATCACTTTTCTGAAATAGTTTGTCTCCCCATCCTTAAGGTCTTTACAGCAGTTTAGCAAGGAAGAACCTTTTTTCTACACCATTGTGGCCCTGATTTCTGGATAAGAGTGGCAACAGCAGCATCAGAAGCAATAAGGCTTAGACACTGGTGCTGAAAAGAGGACATTAGACACCATGTCCTTGCTAGGGCTTTGCTCACATACTCTTCTTGCAAGATTTTGGTTCCAAAGCAATAACTGAAATCCACCCTTCTTTTCCCTGGGGTAAAATTTCTAAGTAATGTGCAGGCCTGTGTGCCTCTCTAGGAAAATATGCATATAGTCAGTATGAATGTGGGGAGCTGATTTTGGATTTACCTTGCCCTATTTTTAAAGTAATTCCCATAATTTAGGTTAATGGTGGAGTTAGGGAGAAAAGAGTAAAATATTAAATTTTAGCGAATCTGGAATCTATCTCTGAATAAAGGTTCCAAAATACTTCACAAACTGATTATCTGAGCAGTAACTGCAGCACTGGGAGCTGTATAGCTTAGCTGGTCCCCTCACCGTGTCTGAGGGCCCAAGTAGCAGCGAGCTGTAAGAGCAGTACACCTGAGCATTTGGACCAAGACAGAAATCTTCATTTTTATGAACAGTGCTCCATTCATTCTTCCATCTGGGAATCCTTACCAGGAGTTTTAAAGGTCTCCTCTGAAAAGAGCTCCCTAGGACTTTTGATTTTCTTAAGGAAGAAGAAGAAATGTATCAGGCATCGCACACTACATAGTTCAATGTTGTCACTTGAACAGTTCAGTCAACCAAACCTGTAAGGAGAAATTCTGGGGGGAAAAAAAAAAAAAAAAAAAAATCCACAAGCTTCTGTTTTCTTCTGGTGGGTGTTTTCTTTCAGTTATCTAATTTAACTCAGAAAACCTTATCTTTATAAAAGAATCCCCTGAATCTTCAGGGTTTTTTCCCCACACACAATGTTTAATAATAAATTCCACTCAGCATGTCAGTAGAACAGAAAAGTTCTTTTGTCTGATCTCAGACAAGTTCTCTAATAGGTAAAAATGAGATCCACAGGGCAGTATATGCTAATGTTTTATGAAAAGAATTTATTAGAATTTCTGAAAGCTATTTGACTTATCTCATGACACATTTATTGTGGTTTCATGATTATAAACCTTTTTCAGATTGTTGCATTAGAAATGCATGAGGAGCCGAGGAAAACATTTGCAAAACTTTTTTGCTTCTTAACAGGCTTTTCTCATAAAACTGTTACTGTACTTTGGCTTTGCATTTTGTTGTTCAACCTTAGTAGGAGAACTGCAAAATATTTAGGTATGGGATCTAAACCCTGTATGAAACTCTTTTAGGACTGTGAGGAAGATCAGCTTTCTGGGTAGCATCAATCTTTATAGTAGCTTGAAACAAACCCCTGAAACTTCTTGATTTTAACCCAGCTGTATTTTGTTCAGTGACTTATTTTGTCTGTTTGATTGGAAGATTACACATGATATGGGTCCCTCAGGAACTTCATTCTGTGAGCAATAAATGAGACTTCAGCATCTGCTTTGTTCTTGTGATGGATCAACAGCCAGTCTTATGATTGACACCTATGTAAATCACAGCAAACATCAGAGGGTATATTACTAAGAGTGGGATTAATGTCACCTAAAATTTAAGTTAGATATGTAGCTATTTGTTATGATTTCTTTTTGTTATATTTTGTTACCTTTTTCTAAAAAGCAAATTCTACACAAGAATGGAAGATGTCTGAAGTTAAGCACGTTTGGATCTAATCTACAGGTTTACTGTGGTATATTGTAAACACTGAGAACATTTGGATGAACTTCTATGTGTAAACATCCCAAACACAAAGGGACTCTTGAAGTTTGTGGTTGTACTGCTCTGTGTTACTGTTAAAGGTTCCTTGGGAATTATAAAAATGCTTCTTATTACAGGACAGAGGAGCCTCGATGAACTACCTTTCTGCAGTGCTTGGGTAATCACAGATTTAGATGCCCTACAACAGTAAAAAGTGTTTATCAATACATATTCATATAAAGATACATAAATACATGTCTATATTTGTGCAGAGGCCTCTGTTTAGAAGAATAAACTTTATTAGGCAGTGTGATCTCTCCTTTACATTGCTAATCATAAAAGTTCTGGAGTTCCCATTTACAGTTTTTATAGTTGAAGTATCAGAAAGAGCAAAAAGTGCTTCTCTGTGGCCTTTTGCGATTACAGCTGTTCTCTGCCTTTCCTGGTGCCCTGTGGAAAAACTTGGTTACATGAAGTCTTTGAGAAAAAAAAAAAAAAGATCCAGTCTGAGGAAAACACACTGAATAAAGCAAGATTTAGAAGTTTATGTGGTCCTGCAGTTGTGGTGGTTGAGCAAAAATTCCGGACAGAAGAATGTATTAGCCTCATTAGACACAAAGAGGGATTAGGAACTGCATTTCTGAAGGTGTTTGATAATTAGAGTAGGACTTAAGTCATACTGAACAGAAGGAATTAGCCAGCTGTAGTCTGGATATCATTGCCTGAAGTCCATGCAAGGAAACAGCATTGAACCGAAGATATCTTGAGACCAATCTAATCTCAGGTGGTGACTTTTTCCTTCTGATATTTATGGGTTAAGTAAATATCCAGCCTTCTCCAGTGTTTCTTCCACTCTAGTGACTGACTTCAGTGATATGTAAGTCATCATATTTGACTGAATGTATATCTTCATGTGCTGCAAATCTTTCTATAAAGAAACAAAACCACATCATTCCTGGAATTGCATAGTATTTCTTACCCTGTCCTGAATGGGCAGACGTTCTTGCCATGGCAATGCTCTGAAAGACTTGTTTGTCACATCTGAGTCTGGATTAAATGAAAATGACAAAACCATTGGGGACCAACTCATAGCAGATGAGAAAGAAGAAAGAAATAGGGAAAATAAATTTAGAGCTGACATTTTCCTTAATGACTGCCTCTTTGAACTTCACTTGGAAACAGTTCATTCTACTGCCAGGGGCTGATCTTTTCCAGGAGTCTGTTATGAAACCCGTCCATATTTTGCAGCTGTTTTCAAGCACTAAAACCACAGGGCATAAATATATAGACATACATTGATGTTCCTCCTCATAAGTGATAACGGTGAACAAGTAATGCTAATGACCCTGCTCTCCTCCCAGTAGGTATTTGGGTTCACTGAGAAGATAGCACATCTTA
>JMFS01046558.1:0-18402 GCA_000699545.1 Podiceps cristatus
CCCCTCCATGCCGTGGGTGCTCGGCGCCGGCGGCCCGTCGTCGGGTCAGGAGGGAGGTGGAGGCTCGGCCCCCGCCCTGAACCGTGCGCTCTGCCGCATGAGTTGAGGCACGGTGGTTCTGGAGTGTGCGTTTGTGGACTAGGTGGCAAGTGGGGATCCCTTGTCAGGCGGCCCTACTGCTGACGGGGACGTAGCCTGGATACTCTATCTGCCCGATGTGTATTGCCCAGCCCCCGTTTCCAAAACGGAAAGCCGCCGCTAGGTTAAAAGTGCACCTGCATGAGTTTGTTGATTCCAAACACCCAGCCAGACAGTTCGTCCTGCTCCTTACACCCGTAATGCAGCTGAGGGAAGGTTTGACAGAATACTTGGACAGAGAGGCCAGGAAGGCTAATGCGTGTGTAGGACTTAGCAGCTTTTGGGGCAGAAAGCATTTGTGCACACATCAGTACTGTGGTAAAAAGGTGAGGACTGACAAAGAGATTTTTGATAAACACCAATAAAAAAGTAATTGCAAGGCACTAGCTGTGCTCAGCTGTATCACACAATAACTGAGTCAAGTTCAGATCAGTCTTTGTGGTCGAGCACTGGAGTCTCTAGCCATGTAGAATGGCTGGCAGATACCTAGTTGTTTCCTTTGGCCTTAAGATTTTTTCCCTAGAACTAGATGACTGAACTCCTTGCATAAAAGCCTGGTACAAATCATGAGTTCTTCATCTGTCATTCTAAAAGAAAGCTTCTCCCATTTTAGAGCTAGAGAAGTTGAAAAGTGATCAACCCAACCCCACACAGTGCAGCTATAACCATTTTCTGGACAGTTCGTAATACCAGTCTTCTCCTCAAGTATGGCGAATGAACTAACAGAAGCAAGAAGTCAGGATGAGCCCTCTCAAACCCTTCTTCCTTCTTTGCCCGATGTATGCTCTACTTACCTGCAGTGTAAGACTACAATGTTTTACTGGGTCAGTTGCTTTCTTCTCATCATTTATTCTTACAGAAAAGAAGGGGCCTCTAAGGAATGAGCAAGGAGTCAGAAGTTCATTACAGAAGCTGAGTGTGGAAATGTATGAGTCATCCTTCCATCTCATTTCCAGTTCAAGCAGTGCAGGGCAAGGTTATGCATGAGAATACACTCAGGCATTCTCAAACAAGCCACAAATGTAGCCCTATCTGGCCTGTCCTTCACTGTGCTCTGAGTGCTATTGACTGCTAATATGCAGCATGCTTGAACATCTCCCAAGGCAAAGTATTAAATGCCAAAATGAAACAACCTAGAAAATGCTAACCAGAGGAAGCAGCAGAACAAAACTGACGGGCTGCATAGCTCAAAACAGCAGTAAAAAGAAAAAAAAAAAAAAAAAAAAGGCTGCAAAAGTCCCCCCCAGGAATCTCTGAATGTTCCACTTTACCAGAGAAAAGATTGAAATATAACTCATGTATTGCCACATACCACATCAGCTGTGACTTCATTTCTATTTCTGTGTCTTACAGGGAAGTTCTGCCTCTATTCACAGAAGTAGTGGCATCAAATGGCATCAATGCTAGTGGTGCCAGTAATGTCAAGGACTGGATTTTATGTTAAATAACAAAAAGAAGATGTGAAACCTGGAGGCGGGGAGGAAGATAAAGGGAGACTGAATAGCCATATTACTGGCTCAGTGTTTGGGTGCAAAGTGCAATAGGGATACCCTTCCACCAGGATAGGTATCAAAGGAGAACTGTTTGCTATAAAGACAAATTTCACTGTCCCAATTTAAGTATAAGCACTGTTTAGGTGCAGCAGTATGTGGGTGTCTTTGCTTCTTTAAGAATTTGCACTCAGAGTGAGACCGTGTCTCATTATCGTTTATGCAGCATGAGCCATAATTTGGATTGATGTGACTGCTGTTTAATGCAAAGCATTTGTTTCCCCTTGTACAATAGAAGCACTTTACTTCATTTTGTTCATCAATGTATTGTGCAATTAATTCAGCCCTGCTTATTATATCCTGGGCTTGCATGTCATGGACTGAAGAGACTTAGAAATGTCTTAATGATCTCATGGATATGAAAACAATGAGAGCTATGATAGGCATTATGCCTTTGCATGTCTCTCACACCTATCTGATCTGGGGGGTTGGTTGGTTTTTATCTCCGCTTTGCTTGTACCTTGTAAATTGCCTCTCTGTATAACCTGCTCTCTCTGTTCCCTTCCCTAGGCTTGATAACTCAAAGCAACATAAACATCGTGAGAAAGATAAGCAGCAGAGTTAAAGAAGACCTGCAGGGAGAAACAGATGACCCAGGAAACTAGAAGCAGGATACAGAGATTTTCCTGTGTAGAAGACTGGTCTAGGTGAGTTCAGCTCACTGCAACTAATATTCAGCAATTAGCTGCTTTATGGCAAATATATTGGTGGTATGTTTTGTGCAGACTGAGGAAAAACCTAATACACAGTTGGCTCCTTCATGACAGCATAAAAGTGAGGCTAATATGGCAGAAATGCTTTCCTTTGCCTTTTCGGGACACCGTACCCTTGGTGGGTAAGGGGATAGCAACTCTGTGGGGAAGCAGAGGAGCTAATACGATTGCTCCTGCTGTCCTTTATCTGGCCCGTGGGGGTGGAGACGAGCTCACCCCTCATAGTTCTGCCCTTCTCGTCCCTTGCTTGGGGTCTAGGCTGAAGGTAGCTAGAGGCTGCGGCTGACACCGGTGGCTTTGAGTTGTGCCCCTGGCTGGGGAGCTGAGAGCAATGAAGGCATCAGCTTGGCATAAATGGATGTATTATCAATAGAGCCTTTCTGAATAAGCAGTGAGGAAGGGCATACAGAACTTGTCCTGGCTCTACAAACTCCCTTTTAAATCCCAACGGGAAATCAGCAAGCAGAAGCATTATTTGGATTGGAGGGGAAACTGAAGGCATTTTGTAATGCTGGTGGGGAGCCTCCTCCTGCAACTTCACTG
The DNA here is from genome assembly GCA_000699545.1 of Podiceps cristatus. Lineage (NCBI taxonomy): Eukaryota > Metazoa > Chordata > Aves > Podicipediformes > Podicipedidae > Podiceps > Podiceps cristatus. Next base: position 2,945 of record JMFS01046558.1, read on the forward strand.
CAAAACAGTCTATGGAAAGATGATTGAGGGAGTGGAGAGGGTTATACTAATGTGGTATCTTGACAAGTGTACTTGAAAGTCCTTTCCAATCTCAGCAAGGAAGCAATGCTGCTCTGTTTTTCTAAAATCTAACTAGAGCTTTGAGATATAATTGAGGGATAACTCTTCAAGATTCACTGTCACTCTAGAAAATGAACTGGTTTATGGAGTACATTATGATCACTCAGAACATTCCAAGAAAACAACAGCCCTCATTTGTTTTCTGATAAAAAAAAAAAATAAAATATGAAAGCAATGCTTTTTCCAGGCTTTATGTAGCAGAGAGTGACTGGCATGGACTTGAACAATTTAGTATAGCATGGGTTTGAAATTGAAGCACTTTCACACACTGTGGATTGACAACAGGGTAATTACTGGGGGGGTGAGGGGAGGGAGGAGAGAGGGTTTCAATAAAACACCCCCAAGGTAAAATGAGTGCAGACTATTACAGACCTGAGACAGAATGATTCCCAAGTGTTTTAATTTGTGCTTCCACTCCTTGTCTCTCTTGCAGTCATCATTTTGGCAACTGCCAGCAACATCCCCGAGATTCAACAGCATTTACAGAGCAGGCAGCTGCTGAGATGATTATGTCAAATCAGCACGCTGTCCTCTCTTTTCCATGTCTAATGATTCTCACCCTTGGAGAAGTGGTTTGAAATGATGCATACCCCTTGGACTCATTGTGAGGCTGCTAACAGCGGTAGCTGTAGAGCAGGAGTTTGGGTGGGACTCTTGTCACTCACCTTTCTTGCACACATGCCCTGCAATTAACTTCAAAAATTATTCCACAGAGCCCTGCTATGGCTGGTTTGGGCTTGATCCAAAGTCCTTTCAAGACAACAAAAAATCTTGCAAGAGCTCTGACTTAAGCTCTCTAGGGGCAGTAGAGAAGCTGAGCTTGTGTGAATTCTTAATTTGCGTTTCTCAATCAGTTGAGAACATATAAATCAAGACTTGCTTGACATTTGTGTCCCCTTCTCTTGTTCAGACCTAATGCCCCCCAAGGCAGAACTGTCATTGACTGCACTGTGACTGGGAGATACTGGGAAGCAAGGGGAAAGTTGCTAAATGTAACCCAGTGATCCTGTTGCTCTGCAGGTGCTGCTGTGCCCTTGAGACAGCACAGAGCGGCACTAAAAAGCTTTACTACACTCAGAAGTGGGTTGGACTTGTACAAATGTTTCCTGGGGTTTTATATCACAGGCTGGTCTTGCATTCCACACCTTGGCATGTTATTTTCTCAACAGCTTTCCTTTGCACTGCAATTGAGAAGTCAGTAGATGGTCTGGTTGATGCATAAATCAGGTTGTTTTACGTATTTCACACTGCTGTAGCTGTGCAGCATGTGCCTGTACTGCTGCTCACCCTTTCTGCTTCACCCCTGCAACATCACCATTTGATTCAGAAAGAATGAGTCTTGGTCATGGGCTTTTTTTCTGAAACTCCAGTATGAACAATCAATCCAATAATCCTGTGACATGATTTATAATAATTAATCAATTTTCACTGACCTTAGACATTTAACTAATCCCACCAATTAAGAATAATCTGTTCTTTACACTCAGAGTTAATAGCAGACTGAAAGCTGAAAAAGCAAGAGCTGAAGAACCAAGTGTCCTTTTGGAGTCTAAAAGCTCTGGCTTTGAATTTAGACTTACTGTTTAAACCTGCTTGTATTCCACAAGATTTGTAAAACAGTCTTGACCAAAACTCTGCCCAGGATCTTACAAGGATTCTGTATGTAGTGTATGGGGCAATGAATACCTGCATCACCAAGGATAAAGACCCCTGCAAAATTTCCTGCTTTCTTTCACTTACACTGTTCCAACACAGATGTCAGCTCCTATATTGGAAAGCGGTGTGATATCAAAACCTGGCTTTGATAATGGCTGTGCCTGTGGTTCTCATCGGTGTCACACAGACCAGGGTCTGAGACCTCTGCAATTAAGGCCTTTTTCCCTTTATGCTTCCACTGACAATAGCACTGACAGCACCACCCACTATTCTGCATCTAGGCTGAGGGAGGGGCTGCATTTCTCTCCCTGGGTTAACAAATTGCATCCTTGCTGCCGTGCTGGAGCCAAACCACCTTTCTTTACTCCTGCTTTTTGAGCGAAGACTGTAATGCTATAAGCAGAAAGCTAAATAGTTACATCCAACTGAGTGGTAGGTTTTGCCTAAAAGCTCCTTTACAAATTCCTCCTTTAGCATACCTCCTAGCAGTGCAGGTATATGTGGATCAGAACTAATACTGTATTCGTAGCATATCTCTGTAGTCATGACCGGGCACTCATCACATTAGAGACGTAAACTATTATGCTAGCAGCATTTGGGTGAATGCACAATGCAGAGTGACACTACAAGAGAAACAGGAGTGCAAAATGGAGATTTGCCTACATATGTGGAACACAGCAGGGTTTAGGGAAGCAGCGTAAAGAGGATTCTGACACCAGCACCAGGATTAATATTTCTATTCCTACAAAAAGTGCTGTACATCTTCAGGTTCTTGAATTTAACATTTAAAAGGTTTCAGAGCTGTCTCCCACCAGAAGCCAGGGTACTGGGGTGTCAGCAGTAGAAAAGAACATCTTTACCAGCAAACACTACTCCTGGGTAACACAGGTAGCCTGTGTTGTTCCAATATATCACTGAAGTCAGTAACTAAGTAGCAATATAAAGAAGTTTTAAACATCTGGATGGCTACACCAGGCAGAAACTGACTGTTACCTGCAATTTGAGTAAGAATACAGGGAAGCTTGGATCCCCAATTTGGGTAGAGAAATTTTTCTACCAAGTGACACAATTGCTCTGTGTCGTTACCTGAAGGCATCAGTGCTACCTGCTGGCCAGCTCCCTTATAAGCCTTTCCGGCTCCTGCCACATCCTTAGGTCCAGTCAAAGAAGCAGAAGAGTTGCACAGAGGATATCTATCATATCTTTATTTACATATCATGGAAACACACATGCAACATGTCACAGGATTTACTACAACGGAACAGCCTGTCCCTATCTCCTGTTACCAGAAAGTTTATTTTTGGCTCACTAGGAAAACTATCACTTCCCCAGAAAGCTCCTAAAAATAATCATTAAAAATAACAGACTTGGCAGGATAACTAAATGAGTGAGAGCTGCAGGCTGGGATGTCTTGACACATCCTTGCAGAAACTAGGTGGCTCTCTGGAAGCAAGGAAGGAAGGAATGGGACTGGATGGTCCTAAAAAGAAGACAGGTAGGTAGTGGTAGTGTGTAACAGCAAGGGAGTATCTGTCTGCAGCAGTGAACAAGGGAGAGAGCAAGAGCTCTATCAGAGGGTCCCCTCTCACCTAGGCAGCCACCTTCCCGCTGATCTGTTTTCCATCTTTGATTCCACCTGGAGGTTACAAGCTTCCTATCCTCTAGGAACCTCTGATCCTTAAGGAGAAGCTACATTTCTTCTCAAGCAATAGTTAAGGGGCAAAGTTTAAGCTCCCATCCCCTTATATCTGAAAGATCTTTCACATCTTGCCTCTGTTGAGAAAAGGAGATGAAACTGCAGAGCCTTTTCCTGCCAGGACCATCAGAACGGTAGTCATGATTATCTCTTACTAACTGGGAGAGGGGGACCCAGCTCAATGGCAGGAGTGTGCTGAGGGAAAAGAGGGGGAAGGCAGTCCTGGTATGGAAAAGGCTGAAGCCACTCTATTTATAATTAACGTGAGCTTCAGTCTTGTTGGAACCTGGCATGTTCAGAGCCTGCAGCTTCAGTCATCTGCTTGACTTTTTCCTCTAATTCCCATTGCTAGGTACAAACAGTTTGACCCCAGCTCCTGACCATCCAGGCAGGAGTCCCACCCTCCTAAACATTAATGAATGATCCCTGCTCTCCGTTGGCCGATTCAGGCTCCACGCAGCGCCCTTTCCTCCGAGTCACTCTTCGGTTCCGGTGGAATTTGGCATAACAGCGTAGCCCTATGGAAAAGACATGCATAAGTGAGCAGGAGGGACCGGGGCTCACTACAGCAGTAACATCAAACAATTAGCTCTCTGCCTCAGTTCATGACAGAGCTTGCTGCAGTGGGGACAGTCCCAGGGCTGGGAAGCCTGGGCTGTGTCAAACGAGGTGGCAGAGAAATGCCTCACATGGGCAGGGCATATTGCTTTCTGGGCCCTGCTATTCTGTTTGGCTCACTGGTCTGGTTTGGGATTCATTGGCTCAAGCAGAAGGTTTCACTGGCTTCTTGAAATACCAATGAATTATCTTGATTGTTTCCAGTGATTTTATGGAAGCCCTACTTGTTTTCCCCCTATTACTTCCCATTACTGTCTAAGTGATCTCTCCATTGGGAAATTACTATAGACTTAATGTGCAGCAGCGACGGCTAGGGAGCTCCCCTTGCTATTTGTTTCCCTGAAGCTCCAGGAGAGGAGGGAAGAGACTTTGCAGTGTTTTTCCTGGGAGGTCTGATCCAAAGCTCACTGCTGATCGCCTTCAGTTTCTCTGTTTTGGATGCTCAAAGTGCAGAATCTGAAGGAAGCTATCCGATACAGTATTGATGAATATTAAGGGGTAAAAAAAAAAAAAAAAAGGCATTTTGTTTGTAAAAAAGCGTAAGTATGTATTCTCCCATGGCAGTGGAAGGCATGGTGGAAGCCTCTGACCAGTGACCAGTGAAGCCTCTGGTCAAGGTAACTCACCAGTTTCTGACACTGATAGATTTTGATGTCTATTGACTGACATTGTTAGAGCAGCTTGTGTAGCTAGTTGGGCCAGAGAGAGTACAGCCTATGTGTAAATAAGCCTCACGAAAGCCCTGATTTTCAGTAGCCCAGGATCTGGTCCTTGGGGTTGGCAGGAGCTGATTTGATCATCCTAGAAATTGCAAATCTTTACTCGCAGAGCAGGCAGCAGATAGCAACGGTGCCAGCACCCCCAGAGCAGGGGAGACTGAGGATTTATAGCTTTTATAATGAGACAGCCCATAAACTGTCCTTGAGTATTTGTACACAGGAGACCCAGCCCATGTCACAGGTCACTGAGCAGCCTTTTGGAGTCCCTGTCCCTGGGCTACATTGAGAAGGGCTACCTTGAAGCTGGGTTTCTGCCCCTCATTACCAATCCCCCCCAGGGCAGTCTGGCCTCCCAGAAGGAGAGCAGGCAAGATCAGAGCTCTGCTCTTATCTAAGTATCTTGCCTGTCTTATCTGGACCCTGTGTCTCTGGGGATCTTTTTAACGCTACAGAGGATGCACATTTGGCATCAACTTATAACTAGCTTAAGTAAAAAGCAGGGCTGGGGGCAGCCCTCATTAGGCTTGCAGAAACACTTTTCTAGGCTAATCTTATCAGAACATCATCCCTGATGAGGACCTTCAAGTGTTAACACAACACACCCAAGGTGAAGATTATCATTTAACATTGGAACACCAGGAAAGTAGTCTGTGTAACTGGGTAAAAAGGTAAATGACCTGGTCAAAGTCATGAGGTACCTAACGCAGGTCACAAAATTTGGCAACCTGAGTTTTGTTTGGGCAGACAAGACCCAGTGCCAGGAGCTGATCCTGAACATGTTCAGACTAGAAGAGTGCCTTTCAACATCTTCATAACACAACTGCCTAGTAAGGGCAGCTGTGGATTCTTCAGAAATAGTTTTAAGAAACAGAAGTCTGTGTTCTGCCCACACCTACTAAATTGCAACAGGTTCAGTTGAACTTAACTCAGGAAAGCTGTATTAGGCATAAGGTCACATAAAACAAGGACAGAAGTCTGGGTTTATAACCTGTGATACTTGAAAGTACTATTGAAGTGTTAATATATTGTGGCTTCTTCTGTTGGGTTTGTGGAGATCAAGATTTTTGTTTTCAAGAGGGAAAACAAGATATCCAAGATGACTCAACATCGTGAGTCAGTGGCAAGGAAAGCCTAAGAGCAGCAGAGCTCGTCTCCTATCTTCCCATATAAATCACTATTCCAAGTCAATGCAGCCAACTACTTAAGCCAGCTGGAAGGAGGAGAGCAAAGAGCTGAACTCACCTTCAGTGCACATACAGTCATCATAACATTTGTTGTTAAGGCCTCGATTGTGTGGTTTGCAGAGGTGTTCACGCAGGTCGCAGCAAGAGCCTGCAACATAGGAACAAGGGTCAGCACAACTCATTTATGCTCTTCTCTTGGAGGGCTACTGACACCCATGACTGCTCCATGCTACAGACATCATCAGTTCCCACAACACGCCTAGAGAGCCTCTCCCCATCCCTCTGCATACCACTTTCTATCAGTATTAAAAATCAGGATACTTGTATTAGAACCTGGGCTGGATTTCAATCTCATGTTCGGAGAAATGACTCTACCAAGCTAACCCTGACCTGGGAGGCAGTCAAGGTGATGGTCACATGGCTCTCCTTCGGCTGTCACAGTTTCATTTCCACTGTTGAGGCTCTTACTGCGGCGTTTTTCTATGGGAGGAAAAAAAAAAAATGCTGATAGAAAATTTCATGCTAGTGTTTTTATTTTAGAGACTACATTGTTCCAGGGTAAAAACAGCCTCAAACTTCAGAGCTTGAACGCTAAACCTTCATAGTCTAATCTCCTCCCTATTTCTCAACCCTCCAGCTATCATTCTTCTTCAGCCCTCAAACTATGCATCCAAAATGAGGAACATCCTGAAACTGAGCGCAAAACACAGTCAACATTCTGCTTTTTCTGTCTTTCCCACCACTATGATCTCACATCCTTCAGCACATCAGTGAACACTAACCAATGGACAAGCCTTACAGAATGGCTGTTGGGAAGGAGGACAGGGAGGTTTAGCACCTTTCTTTTTAGCAGATGGCCACATTTCTGGTTTGAGATCCTCATAATCTGTCCAGTCAAAGAGTGCCATATCGAGGGTGGGCATCACATCCCCATCTTGTCTGAGGCGGGCCTGCAAACCACAAGAAATCAAAGAGACAATGGATTACACTTCTGTAGTGACACTGAAGTCTTTGCAAATTTTTCTGGGGCTTTTAGACCTTAAAAAGGCTTTATGATTCCCCCACCACCCTCCACCCCTGTCTTGTCCACTGGAGATTCTTGGCAACTCATTTTCAGAAGGGAAGAGCTTTCCCTTGTTGCAGCTGAAGCCAAGAGGGAAGTTTCCACTGCTTCTGTGTGAGGACAAAAGGTGAGCAAGAAGCATTAGCAAACGCTGCCTCTCCAGCCGAGTGCTCCTACTGCCTCTTTGGTCCTTGAAGCTGAAATGAGATGGCTAGCTAAGGGAGAGGTAGGGCAGGGAAGAGAAGCAACTAAAGGAACTGTTTATGAAGAAAAAGTGTTGAGATGTCTTCAAGACAGAGAGCTGCTTTTGAGGGAAGGCTTTGGTGTTAAGCAAGCACTTACCTCTAACTGGTAAAAAAGGAAACTGGACCTTAGCTGCAGCTTTCTGTCTGCATCAGAGGTGCAGTGCAGTTACCAGTTATCTCTTTACCTGTGACCTTGGCGATGTGGCTGGAAGAACAGGAGGCTCTTCTGTGGAAACAGCTAGTTCCAGTGCAGTGAAGAGAAGCATGGTGGGAGTCAGACTTGTAGCTTCCTCTGCCTGGAGGTTTTGAAACTGTTCTTCAAAGCTTTCAGGTTTCTTGTACAGGGAGCTTGGCCCAGCATCAGGAGTCTTCCCTGCAGAGGGCAACAGGTACAGTAGCATTAGCTTTCTCATCCTTTTTCTCTCTGTGCGCCATAGACTTGAGCCAAAGGAATTCAGATTTCATACAGCCACTGGCAAATGTTCTACCACCCTGAGCTGCTCTTTATACCAATGTAAAACAAAGGCATGTGCTATTAAAATGATTAATCAGGTCCAGAGTATATGCATCTTGGTTTTGCACACTTAAGTCATACATAGTCACACCTTCTTGAAGATATGTCTCTCTCTTGCTTCAGAGCAAAGGATTTCTTCTTCTGGTCTCAAGAGCACAAAATGTACTTGTTTAACCATTTTTCAACCAATGGATTAAGCTGCTGCAAATACCTGTGGACACATTTGATTTTAATAATTGGTTGTTTCAATTTAGCTCAAGTCAGGACCTACCTAACTTGAAATAAGAATATCTTCACAGCCTGATTCCTGCTTTTCCTAAGTATTAATTTAAATATAGACCTTACGTTAAACCAAAGGAACAAGGCCTGTTTTGTAGCATGCAAATATTGCTTCGAACCAGCTTTGTTGCATACTCTTCTATATTGCTTAACATGAGTTATTTATTCAGTCCCCTGGGAAAAGAATAGAGATCCTCTTACTGATGCAGGGAGGAGTGATAGCAGGAACTCGAGGCTACTGACACCCAGCTTGTCAAATAGTGCAGATTGACACAAATTGCCTGGCTTTAACAGAACTAAAGTTTTACCACACCATACCACAGAGACACACACCCACAACGTGACCTGCAAAGGAAAGTCCCAGTCAAAAACAAGCAACATTTTAAACTAATTAGTGCAATTTCACATGTGGATTTTTTTTTTCCTAGTCTGGCATAAATATAGAAGAATACAAGTTCTAATGAGAAGAAACTGATCTTCAAGCTAAGTAGGAGTTTTGCATTATTTCTAGTTCTGGTCATCTTTCCAAGTCTGCGGAGAGATTGAGCATGGCTTGGACATGTTTGTTCATAAATTGAACCATTTGCTAAAAAAGCAAAAAAAAAAACCACAAAAAAACCAAAAACAAAGCAGGCCACCCCAAAACAACCCCTCAAGTCCTAGGAACTTTCAGAGCTCCCCCTGTAAGGCAAACAAGGTCATTTTCACAAAATTGCAGCCAGCAGTAAAAACCTCTGGTTCTGGAGTTCCCCTTTTTTCTTGTGCCTCTTTTGTTCTGCAGATTTCTCCCCAGAGCAAGCACGCATCCCACACCCTCCTCATACCCATGTGGCTCAACCACAGCTGCATCTTCTTGCCCTCACACAAGTGACACTCATTTCCACTGACCCAACAGCCTCAGCTTCCCTTGAAGCTCAAATACCTCTGTGCTGCTTCTGCCTGTCTGTACGGCTGTGTCTCCGATGCTCTCGGTTCTGCTTCTTTCCTCTCTCAGACCCAGGGGACTGGTTCTCCCTCTCAGGGTACGGGAACTCAAACCCCAGGAACACATCCTTATTCTGTTTCAGGGCTGCTGGCTGTCCCTCTGCTGCCAGCTCTTCCACAGCTGGAGCTCTGCTGCCTGTTCTGAGGGCATCTTCCCCAGCCGGCTGCCCTCGAGAAGGCATGGCATGGACCCTTTCCTTCTTGGGCAAGCCATGCTTGTGGTGATGCCCACTTCTGGGCTGCTGCAGCCACATCTCTTGGTTTTGAAGATGGTTGTTGTTCTCTGGGGCATTTTTGAGCTTTGTGCCAGGGTCCAGGGAGACTGCAAGACTGATGTGAGAAAGAACCAGCACGCACAGGAAAAGGAAAGGAGAGAAGAAGGTGGAAGAAGTTGCCATAATCCTGCCTCACCTGAAATTAAAAAAAAAAAAAAAAAAGAAAAAGAAAAAAGGAAAGAAAAAATAAGCAACCTTCTAAGAATGTTAAAGGCAAGCAAGATTCAGACCTAGGGCACTTAGATGAAAACAGTTATGGTGTCCAGAGCGGGCAGTGATTTTTTTTCCCCTCCTTAGTTACCTCCGCCTCTCCCAGCCCTGGTTACAGCAGCTGAGACACACGTGCAGGGCCTGCAGGGCTGAGAGGTCCCAGTTTCATGTGCAAATGAGGGCCATCAATCAGGAGGACATTTTCCTTTGATTCCTGACTAGCCCCCCTACCCTCCCATTCACAGCCAACCATCTGAGGGGCTGGGGAGGATGGCTCCTGCAGGCCACAGCTCCTGAGCCGCCTGCACAGCACCAGATGTCTGGCTAGGGCTGTTTGCTGCCAGGTTGGCATCCTGGGCCTGGCTGGCACTAGCCCCTCCTCACAGCTGGGTTCCTTGCAATGAAGACGTCAAGATGAACAGAACTGGAGGCAGATGGTGGCCCCGCAGGACCAGCAACAGCCCTGAGCTGCTCAAGACAGAAAGAAATGCACATGAACACACATACTGCTTCAGGGTGGCTGGAACTGGTCAAGGGGGGAAAAAACACTGGAAATTTTGTGCCCATACCTCACAGTGTAGCAGAGAAACAAATCTTCTGCTGTCAGCAGAGCAGGGGATGCTGGTCTAAAGACCAAGGGCAGGGAGGTAGGCTGAGTTTTCTCTAGCTTGTCCCACTTTCCCTCCTCGACCCTGCCCAGGTCACCAAGGGCTGTCACTGGGAGGGTAATTTAAGTCCAAAGAACACTGAGACTGAGTCCCTCAGCGCAGTGGCTGCAGAATATTCTCATTCATTCTGCTTCACTGTAGTATTTTTAAGGGTCTTCCTTCATCCCTGTGTTTGTGTTACGAGACATGGCTTTGGGACATTGCACAAGTCAGGCACTTCTCCAGTTCTCTGTGACACCGACTCAGAAAACCAGGCCTATGCTTACATTTGAGAAATAGTGTCACAAAGTTAGAGCCACAGCTCCTCACTCAACCTCCTCCTTATCTTTCCTGCACCCCAGCCTCCAGTTGCACCTGATTTCCATCTGTCTGTTGACCAGGTAAACCACTTCACTGCATAATTACAATGGCTTGTACTCCCCCCTCAGGTGCTTTGCTGCTTGACCAGCCATTGTCACCTGTGAAGGGCAGCAGGTAACTTCCTTTGAGGCCAATCTCAGTGCCTTTTTGTGGAGCTGACAAGAGACACCTTAAGAATGGCTCTTCCTCCCCTCTTTCAACTCATGAGACAGATGTGGAGTGTTCTGAGTCAGTGAAACTGCTGCCATCGTAGTGGTGCCAGCCTCATGGGGCATCTGGGGAGTTTAGAGGGAGAGGTCTTCATCCTCTTAACTGAAAAGCGTGCTCACAAATTCACCAGCCGATTCTGCCTTTCCAAGATTAATTTCTCTTATCACTCAGAGCAAATTTTCAGTTCAGGCCTCCCCTGGAATAAGGTAGGCAGCACAGGGGCCTTCTCTTTAATGCAGTGCCTGAAAAGCAGGTCTTTCTACTGGCCACAAAGGACAACCACCTGCTCCTTGAGGACTGATTCAGGAGGTGCTGAAGGCATAACACAAATAATATTTTATTGGCAGCTATGTGGGACAAAGGAAAAAACAAACCACAGCTAAATTTATTAACAAAGCACTTGAAGTCCTGCTTCAAAATCAACGGAACAAATAACAGCCAAGCAAAACCCACACTCTGCATCCACGGTCTTTGTTTTTTCCTAGGATTTTCTCTTTAAGAACCAGAGTAAACCAGCTGGATCAAGGCATCACTCAGAACAACTCAAAGAGCTGGGAACAGCATCTTACCTTTTCATCTGTAGGCAAAATGCCAAGAGGAGAGAACAAGTGCAAAGAGAATGCAAGGCAGGTGTCTCCAATCTCACTCACACAGACGTGGGCCCTTTGATGGTGAACCTGACAGACACATCAGCTGCAGATTCTGGTTTTCAGCAGGGGCTAGAAAACAGCTAAATGCTGCAGGGCAGTTAAACAGAAGGTCTGATCAGAGTGTAGGGGGCATTTATTTAAGCTGCCCAGCTGTCTTGTTGGCATGACACAGGATGAAAGTGCAGCTAGAGCACGAGTTGCCTCATGGCTGCGCTGGCTGGGGGGGCAGGCTAACGTGCTGTGTTATGGTGTCACTAGGAATCCTGCATAAATAATGCAGATAAGTACCTGTACCGCACTGTTGTCAGGGGAGTTCTGAGCTGTTTGCCAAGCCAAAACAGCGCATGGACAAGTTTTGGTACCTTGGGTTAACACAACACTGCTGTGCTAGAGGCACAGAAGTCCCAGCCTTCTCTTAACCATGTTTCCGTGCCCTATCTTTAACTTCAGAAACCTCTTCCTACCTCCTCTGACCCTGCAGAAGCTGTAAAATTCACACTTCCAGCAAGCAGCTTGGTAACACAATGGCATCCCTAGTTCTGCTCAGTGCTTGAGTTCCTCCATGTCTGAGCACCAGAGTAAACTCCACCCTCTCCTCTGTCAGGACCATAGTCCACAAAAGAAGTCCGTTAGCCCAGACTCGGTGATGTACGTGACAGCGATGTTCTCGCACTGCTGATGCACCTTTTCTGCAAAGGGTGCAGTTCTGCCCTGAGACATATGCCGGGCAGAAGGAAGGCTGGCCCTGTAAGGAGACGCCTTTCCTAAATTGCTCTAAAACACGCACACATATTACAAGTCCAGAATTCACCTTCTTCTTAGGGTTCATATATTAATCAAGGAAATAGCTGCAGTACTCGCCAAGTTAAGCTGCCCTTGTAGTTCTTCACAACGCCAGACCTATATCTTCCTTACTCCACCCCATGCCTTGCGCTTCCTTTATATACGCTCAGTATTACGAGCTACCTGCCTCTTGAGGTAGCAAATCTGCCTACTAACAAGAAAATGTGGAAAGCAAAGATAAGGCCTTAGAGCTACCCAGGGTGCAGGCTCGGGGCTGATGAGTTGCAATGCTGTTTCTCAGCCACTATTTCTGATCCGTTTTGGGTTAGTAGTGGATGGTCACAACCCTGTAAGTGAAATTAGGGGGCGTTTTTTGCATCTTGGGTAGCTTTCCCTGTGGGCAGTCTCTTTCTCCGGACTCACTGATACTATTGCTATTACTCTACTCTCTGCTTGTAATCTGTGTACTGAGTATGTACACAGAAACTCAGGCATGTTTTCCCCTTACAAATACAGTTATGTCACCTTGGCTCTGGAATAGGCTCTGAAACTGCCCCTGCTGCATTTGTTTTCTATTTGACAAAGCAAGAACATCACCGCATCTATGTTCATTCACATGTCTAACTTAAAACATGATACCTGCCAGGCCTAACTTTAACTTTTCACATATGTTCAAGTCACAGCCAAGAGGAAAAAAACTCTTGTACCGAGAAATAGAGAATATCAAGATCCTTTATCACCCCAGACCACAAATGATGCAGTTTGTATGCTCAAGGGCTGAACGAAGCTAGACCCAAGCACGTACTCTGCACCAGATTTCTTTTTGGCTCTGATAAACTGAGACTTTGGCAGGAGTGCGTAAAGATTTCCTGGACTCCAGACAATCCCAATCTGTAGCAATAGACAAAATGTATGTGCATCTACATGGGCGTCGTGTGTATGTGCATGTGTGGCAGGGATGATAATAAACCCAGCTTCGCGTGCCAGGCTCCCTGTAAATAAGAAGCCATAGGGAGATGGATGGGTTTGGGAAGGCCTGGAGCAGAATGGACAGGGTAGGCTCTATGGTAGCTGACATGCAGAGAGCTGGCTGGAGCCAGGAGGATGGCATTGTGCAGATAAATGAGATTTCACTTCCCTGCTGCGTCTCTTTCCATCTGTTTTTCTGTTTCTGGAGGCAAATACTGGGAAGCATCATATACAATCTGCCAAGAGACCTTCCCATTTCAAAGGGACTTCTCCCAGCTTCCCAGGGTCCCCAAAAGCAGACAGGTAATCTTATATGCACCCTTCTCTTTTCCTCCCCAGGACAAAAGTGGTAACACTTTTCTTCTCTCCAACATTTCTTGCACACTTGCTTCATAAAGAATATGTTTCTTGCTGCTGGCCCAGGCATCCTTGGTACAACAGAGCAGCAGAGTCCCCTGCTCACAGATCTCCAGTCCGTTTGGGTCCCTCTTCAGAGCTGCCCTCCTCCTTTCATACATATCCATCCTCCTTCTGTATCCATCATCACCTTTCCTCCCTACCTTGCCTTTCATACTTATCTGACTCCACAGTTTCCTTGTGAGTTTGGTGAGAGAGATTTCCCCTCTGCAGATGCTCAGGCTAGGCTACTTGAATCCCACCACCACCCTTTGAAACGTCCGCTTTCCTTCTGCTCGTGTTGTTTTATCTCACTTTCTGCCATCACCAAACAGCACTCCACTGTAGAAAGGGCCAAATTCACTAATACACTAATTGCACTAGTGGCACAAGAGCCAGGACATAGAGATTCCTCACGGGGGGTTGACTAGTAGCTGTAGCTGCCCCTGTGCCTCCACAAAGCATCTTCCTGGGACAATTCATATCTAGCGATCGTTTGAAATGTGGCTCACATTAGTTGAAGGGCTGGAACTGGGACTCTCTTTTTGCTGACCCACTGGCCCGGGCAATCCCTTCCCATCCCTGGTCAGCTCTGGCCGACAGCCTGCGCTCTGCCCTCCAGACCACTGAGGGCAGAAGTGGCTTCTTCACACAGCGCGGCTCAGGAAATACCCTCTCCTGCAGCCCAGACTTGTGAGTAAGCTGGCCCTTCTGTACCTGTCACTCACTGCTGGGCTCCGGCACCCTGGCTCTGATGAACACCGAACACCTCGCAAAGCCTTCAGGTCACTAGTGCCTCTCGCCTTCAGCCACAGCCGTCCCACCCTTTCTCCCCTGCCTACCCTGACCCGTGCAGAGCTCTTCACGGCTCTCAGAGCCCTGGGCCGGGGGCTGCAGCACCAGCACCCTCCAGGGACAGAGCAGCCCAGAAGCCACTGTACTGAAGGGGATGAGGGGCACGTGAATGAATATGCAGGACCCTCTGCTCTGCTTCCCTCTGGGACTTCACAGAGTGGCTGACACAGCCATCATAGGCGACCTGCTATCAAACAGTCTACTCTACCCAATAATGAGATTAAAATAGCAATGAGTCTGAGATTAGCATCCAAGATACAGTCGCTTGCTGTCATCACAGCAGAGAAGACTCTCCAGTTTAATGCACAATGCCTAGTGACAAACGAGACACAATCAATAGCAAAGGTCATTGCTCACCCGGCTGGAAAGCACCCACCCGAGTGACAGGGAAGAATTGGGGGCAGATTTGGCCCGGGCTTCACTGGGGGAGAAGTGGATGTGTCCCAACTGGCAGAACAGTCAGGCTGTGCTTTCAACATTTTTCATTGCATGTCATTCTCACTTTGAACCAAAATGTGTAGGATTAATGCCTCCTTCTGCAAGGGAGAGGAGATGGGAATACAAACCCATTTCCATTAAACCCTCCGGTTGACAGAAGACTTCAGGTGTGAATTGGATAAATGTCACTTAAATCCTACATGATGAATTACTGGCTGAAATAAGCCATTAACTGATGCCAAATTGATTTAATTCAGAAATGAGATCTCACTTTTATCAACAGAGGAAGCACAGAGAATAACCGGTGGGCACTCAGGGGCTCGGTGCATGGCAGCGTACGGCTCTGCAAACACAATGCCCCGGTGGGAAAAGCTTCCTTCACCCCTTTCCACGGCAGCTCTGCTCAGAGCCGGGCCGTACCCCTGGGGTGCGCGGGGGGCTCAGCAGCTGCCTGCCAGAGGGCCGATGCCTCTGTCCGAGGAGACTTTGCTTCCCGGGGAGGGGACAGCCATCTCGGGAGGGAGCTTGCAGTGGCCCCTGGAGTAGCAGGGACCTGCAGTAGGGTG
>KL266330.1:0-35335 GCA_000699545.1 Podiceps cristatus
TGCTCATGGCAGGGGTTGGACTGGATGGGCTTTACAGGTCCCTTCCAGACCGGATTATTCTATTCTATGATTCTGTGAGAGTTGCTGTTGCCTCTCAGTGCTTCATCTTAAACTGCATCTTCCTCAGGCCCATGATAGTGTCTCACTTCTCTGATCTACCAAGTAACCAGCACCGCCTTTTATTCAAGGTAGCTGTGTAGAAATGAAGCAGGAACCCCAAGGAAGTCAGAATGTGACCCTGGGACAGTGTTGCCTGATAGATATGAATTGGTCTAAGTTACCGTGTTTTGATTTCAGCCCATAATCAGTGACTTAGGGATTTCATAATTTCTGCACAGAATTTAAATAGCATGAAATAATTCTGCCAACAGGAACTCAGCCTGTAGACACCCTCCTGTTTGCTCTTACAGAAAACATACCTCTCCCCAAGTGCTGTAATTCCTGAAAATCTGGCACATTATAGGTTTCCTTGTAATGAGTATGAAAGATTCCTGAATTTGACCTATTTCACATCTAAAGAAGGACAGAGCAAGTTTACAGTCTTAGAAGTCTCTCAAAGAACACCTACTAGCTGTCTGCTGCCTTTTTGTAGAGAAGAGAATCCAACTGTAACATTTCTTTCTGATGATTGTGCCTTTGGCAAGGTGGACGGGGTGAGCCGATTTAAGGCCGTTTGAAGTTCTATAAGTTAAAACATATGATCTTACTTCGAGAACCATCAGAAGATCCCAGACTACCGCTGTCACATATGCTTTGTCGTTGCCCAGCTCACCAGATAGCTAAATCCTTCTCTGGCTTCTAAGTCTGAGTAGTTTTAAGGTAGATTCATCTAAAAATTGTTTTATAATAATTGCAATTCAGACATTGAACAAATAATATTTTCATGTCTTAGGTGACAAAATTCCATCTACTCCATATAGTGAGAAGTTCTTTCAGTTCAGGCTGTTTTAAAATGAATACAAGCTAACCTTTCATCCATTTAACTAGAAAGGTTTGGATGTAGCAGTCAACCTTTCTAATACAGAGGCTCATTTTTTTGCCTTCAAATTCTTTAGGCAATGAAGGCATTCTTCTGAGGTTGTGTTTTAGTGATACCTAGTGCGTGCACCCTTTTTTAGGAACATTAACTTTCAAAATACTTCAGAAAGTGTCTTGGGTTTATACGGAGAGGTAGGGAAGCTGAAGTGCACACACCCGGATACTAGATGTTTTTACATATTTGCCCCAAAACATTTGAATCATTCCATTTGATCAGCACCATTTTGAAGCTATTAGTCACTTCGGATAATGAGTGTATTGGTGGTTTAGTTGTTACTATACATTTGGTGGCATGACAACGAAGTTTCTAAAGGTGGGAAATGACAGTGGGGCCTTTTTTGGCCTAGGACTCACACACAAACAGGGATTGCCTCAGCCAGAAAACCATCATTCCCCTTTTTACCATGACCACTGATGAACTAACTAATGGCATAGCCGTTAGTTTAGAGGCCCCTCTTTCTGTGCCATTTCCTAAATAATGTCTTTCTTTTCCAGAGAGGTTTTTCTGTTGTTTCATCATTATCATACTCTGTTTGTTCTTAAAGTTCACGAGAGGTTTTCACTGCAAGTAAGGTGTTTCTTGAAGGCCACAAACAGAGTTGTGAAAAACTTCAGTTAGCTCATGTCCTAAAGACTGTCAGGATCTGTGCTGAGGACAGAAACTCTCAGACACTTGACCAGCTATTTGGAAGTCAGAAGGTGGGTGCCAGTGCGTCTAGCATTTCAATATTAAGGTGGATTAAGAGCATTAAGGAAGCTTAAACAGCTCTCAGGAGAGAGATTCCTATGGTTTTGAAGGCTTATTCCACTGGAGCAGTTGTTTGTCTGCAATTTGGGTTGAAAGATCAGGGGTTTTTTCTCCTGGAATTGTGCATGGCACTACCTAGTTTTACTTTTTTTATTAAGCATACACAAAATTTGAACGTTTAGGTCATGCTGAGTGCGTCACATTTGAGAAAACTCGGGCAACGTTCCTTGCTGAGTTTAATGGACATTGCCATGGACGTTTTTAGGCACTGGCTAAGGCAAGTGAAAGAGTCAAGTTTTTTTCTTGTTTGGTTCATGTTTTTCTTTTGAGGATTTGTTACAGCTAATAGTGCCAGTCTATATTAGTTTACAAGTTTTATTGTCATTAAAATATCAGGCAATTCACTGAGTCATGTAAACAGCTGTGCTACTGGAGGTAAGGACTAAGAGGTGCCTGGGTGTTTCATCTGTATTAGCTAGCATGGAAGAATTTTATAAAACCATGTTGCCTCTTGTAGCAGTGATGGGAGAAACCAAATTAGAATGTAAGAACAGACTCTCTGTCTCTCATTTTCCAACTGAATAATATGGAAGCGTTCAGTTAATCATAGTTTCCGAAGCAGGTTTGATGAAGTTAATGTAACTGAAGTGCAGTAACTTTGTGCAACTGTGGAGCATTTTTCAGCTCAGGGTATAGTATACAGTATGCTGTCAATTGATCATTTGCTGTGCTTTTTCATAATTTCATAATGGAAATTATTCAGGTGTGTTTAGGAATTGTATAGATAACTGCTTTACTTGTGGATCTTCTTAGGATCATCAGCATTACACTACATCTTCCAGCAGCCTAATATCAGTTATATATGATAGATGAAGAAAAACTGTTCTTTTGCAGAAGATTTGCTTTCTAGAGTACTGACTATAGCAAAGACTTATTGTTAAATACTTAGCAAACAAGCTACAAAATATTGAAAGAACCCTTTTCCCACTATTATTTTTAAATAATAGTGTGGTATTATCTTTAAGCCATATTACCTGATTCCCACCTGAGAAAAACTTCGTGGGATATTCACAATATATAACGTGTGTCTGTGTACATATGTTAGTAGATGATTATTCTTCTGCATTATTGCTTTGCTTAAATTCTACTTAAGATTTGTACCAGATAAAGACATGCTTTTTTGGTGAAGACTTCTTTTTTTTTTTAATTTAACTAGAATGTAATTACAGCCTTTTTATCAAAAGTTTCTTAAAAGTAGGTAGATAAAATGAAAATATTATGTAAAACAGGTGGCAAATCAGTCAGCGTGAAGTAATTTTTTTATGCATGTTCTAATAGATAGCTCCGAACACATGGAATAGCTAATACTTCTGATAGAAATGCTATGTCAATATAGCAATGAAGGTAAACTGTTCAAACGGACTAGACACTGTAGAATACGCCGCGGCAGTCAGCTTGCGCTTCCAAGTAAAGACGACGCTGATGGAAATGTATATGTCCAGTCCAGCTCTTTGTCAAATCGTACAGTAAGAGCATTCGGATTGTGTGTGGCTGGTGTTTGTATTACAGTGAGGTAGTAGTGGGAAAATTGGAGTGTCATTTCCATCTTGATTCTTCTGGCCCTTCTGGTGTTACTTCAGGTTGATTCTCTGTTGCCTTTGGAGCATTACTGGAAATTTTAAGGAGAGACTGAAGGGCTTAAAAGCGGCCTTATTATAGAGAAGGGAAGTTGCAGGCCTACAGACAGGTTCGAAGAGGATCAAATGATGGCAGGACAGGTTAGGGTTAGAGAGGTGGGAAGAACACACTGTCTCGTCAGCTTTCTCACAGAAGCTGCATTGTGAGAGGTCCGGTAAGTACATTTATCGTGTTATCATCAGTCATACTGTGATGCAAGTGACTTGGGAGTCGGATTTTTGTCCTTGCTGCTGGAACACACAGTTACCTCAAAACTTAGGTATTTTTCAAACTGTTACAGCAATTTCTGCGCTCTCCTCTGTTAGGCCCCTATGCAAGGCACATGGCAAGGCCATTTATATGCTTTAACAATTCCTGTGTTCTGGAATGGCATTTGTGGATTATTGGCAGTGTTAGACTATAGCAGATCTTCAGTTACACTCATACTGTACTTCCACAAACACTTTAAGCCAGCATAAGCCAAGAGATGCTGCCCTGCCCTGCACAAATGTTCCTGCAGCTGCACACTTAATTGAGTGGGGAACTGATTTGGGTTAAAACTAGCTCAGCGAACAAACCAAAACAAAATATTAGCTTTAAGCTAGTTTCTGAACACCCTTTACTCCTAGCCTCACAAATATTTATGCTGGCTTGAAGGTCTTCACCTTCCTGGTGTCAAGACCACAACAAATGTGTGAAGAAAACCAGGAGCTGCCTTTTTTTTTGATGCAAGGGCCGGTTTAAAGGGCTTGTGCCACTTCAGTTTAAATTGTGGCTCCTTGTTAAACAGCCAGACATTCTAAAGGAGCTTTAATGTTCATCTTTTTACGCTCTGGCTCCCCAGGCACACCTGGGATAGAACCGAGGGTGTGGCCTTGGACTAATTTTGTCTATATATCATCTGCCTGCCTTTAACCATTTTTCTCTAAAGAACTTCAAGTTGTATCTTCTGTGATCCAGTCTGTACCTAACCAAAACATGTTTCCACACCCACTAATATATTTTTCTACCCCCTAACAACCTCTCACAACAGACATTTCTATATTAGGCAGTTACATTTAGTATTTATGCAACAAACCTATTGGAGAAAAATACAGGACTTCGATGAATTGTGCTTGTCAGTATTACAAACTGACAGTTTAAGTAGCTCCTTCCTTTTCTCCAAAACTGTGCTAAGATAATTTATGCACTTCATAAGTGTTTTATCTTCAGATTACAAAGAATTACAGTTTCACTCATCCCAAATTGCATACTAGAAAACGCATTCACATCTCATTTATTACATTGTTGGACATCAGAATAAAATTATGGATCACGGTTACTTGCATCAGCTCTGTTAGTCTTACAGGTCTTACATAGTACTTATGCATACTTCTGTATTGCTTGGAATTTCTGAGAAAATTAAATGCCCCTTTTTTGAGAAATTCTCCTTAATTTAAGTAATCTTTTAGTACAATGCAAATACTAGTTATGTTCTTTTTTCCCCCCATCTTTCCACTATAAGCCTGCCAAATTTAATGCATTATGTGCAAGAGTTATTCATGTAAATCCCAATTTGTATTTGCCTGCTTGGCACTTTTATCTAATACATTGTGAGCCTGCACCACAGCTGCTGCTTCTCTCTGACCTCAGACGCCTGAAGCAAAGGATGGAGAGAAACTCTGATGCTGCATGGCAGTCTGCTGTAGTTGGGAAAGGTGTCCCTTTGCTCCGCGGAGCCCCGCTGGAAGGTTTCTCTTCCCTGCTGCCTTCGCTCTTTGGAGGTCCTGTGAGCTGACCTGACCAGCATAGACCTTTCTTTTCAGGAAACAGTTTCTGTCACAGGCAGCGTGTGGGCATGGGCAGGGAAAAGTTGTGCTATGCCACTGGTTGGTGGGTTGGTTTGTGGTTTTTCTAACCGTTAACCTAAACATCTGGTCAAAGATCGAGACATCATTCTGAGTTGCATCAAGTATAGCACATCACCTCTGAAACTGCAAAACCACTACAGAATCATTGATTTCTTCAGCTAATATTGGAGAATTAAGTCCTACACTCTGCAATCAAAATTGAGGAATGCAGCTTGCCACATAAAATTGAGAAGATATGGAAAAGAAAAAGGACTAACTGTAGAGGTCGATGGCCAATTCTGTTTAAAACGTATGTTACCTCCTCTTAAAAGTAACTAGGACAGTGCATTACAAAAATAGTCTTACAAAATTCCATGGTGGAATGGGTGTTAGTGAGCTCTTAACACGTGCCCTAGGTTATTGCTGTTTGTGTGTCAGTCACTGATCTATTTCGAATTTCACTTTTTCTTTGGTCAACCAAACTATTTTTGAAATTTTCTTAAATGTTCTTTCATTATGGTGTAGCAGAAGGTGAACAGTAGTGGGAAGATTTAAATCTTGAAAATATTTGAAAGAAGGGTTTCCTGAACTGTGTGACCAGTTCAATTTGATTATTCAAGAGTTTTGGCTTTTCTTTCACAAAGAGTTTGCAACCTAAGAGTTGCCTTCAGTTATAAAAGCCAAAAAAATAATTGAATAATTTTTTTTAAAAAAAAAAAAAAGATAAAAGGAAAAATTAAGGGTTTATCTAAAATTATCTGGAAAGCTGCTGCTGAAAAAGCAGTTCAGCACACTTTGACATAATACTGATTAGTATTCTGACTTTATTTCTTAGCCCTCTTCTCTGTAATTTTCTCTAGTCTTTCCTCCACATTAGAATCATAGAACAGTTTGGGTTGGAAGGGACCTTGGAGATCATCTAGTGCCACCCCCCCTGCCATGGGTAGGGACACCTCCCACTAGCCCAGGCTGCTCAGAGCCCCGTCCAACCTGGCCTTGAAAACTTCCAGGGATGGGGCCTCCACAGCTTCCCTGGGCAGCCTGTGCCAGCGCCTCACCACCCTCACAGTGAAGAATTTGTTCCTAATGTCTAATCTAAATCCTCCCCCTTCCAGTTTAAAGCCATTAGCCCTCATCCTGTCACAGTATGCCCTTCTAAAAGACCCTCCCCAGCTTCACTGAAAAAGTCTTTCTCTGATTTCTTATAAGCCCCGTTTATATATTGAAAGGCTGCAATCAGGTATCCCTGGAGTCTTCTCTTCTCTAGGCTGAACAACCCCAGTCTCAGTCTTTCTTCATAGGCGAGGCATTCCAGCCCTCTGATCATTTCTGGGCCGGGTCTAACAGGCCCATCGCTTACTTGTGCTGAAGACTTCAGAGCTAAACTCAGTACTCTAGGTGGGAACTCAATGAGAATGTGGTAGACAGGAAGAATCACCTCCCTTGACCTTCTGGCCATGCTTCTTCTGATGCGGCCCAGGGCATGGTTGGCTTTCATTGCCAGCTGAAGTTTATCATCCACCACTACGCCCGAGTCCTTCTCTTCAGGGCTGCTCTCGAGCCGTTCACTGCCCAGCCTGTACCTGTGCTTGGGATTGCCCTGACCTACATGCAGGACCCTGCACTTGGCTTTGTTAAACTTCATACTTTTCACACAGCCCCACCTCTCCAGCCTGTCAAGGTCCCTCTGGATGGCATCCCCTCCCTCCAGTATGTCAACCACACCACACAGCTTGGTGTCACTGGCAAACTTGCTGAGGGTGCACTCAGCCCCGCTATTCGTGTCGCCGACGGAGGTGTTAAACAACACCGGCCCCAGCACTGACCCCTGAGGAACACCACTCGTCACTGGTCTCCACCTGGACATCAATCCATTGATGGCAACTCTTTGGGTGCGGCCAGCCAGCCAGTTCCTTGTCCAACGAGTGGTCCGTCTGACCATGTCAAATCCATGTCCCTGAAGTTTAGAGACCAGAATGTCGAATGCCTTGCACAAGTCCAGGTGGCTGATGTCAGCTGCCTGCCCTCTGTCCACCAACGCTGTAACCCCCTCATAGAAGGCTGCCAAGTTCGTCAGGCACGATTTGCCCTTGGTGAAGCCATGTGGGATGTCCCCAGTCACCTCCTTGTTATCCATGTGCCTTAGAGTGGTTTCAAGGAGGATCTGCTCCATCAATTATAGCATTATAGCATCTATCTTATTTTTTCTTAGAAGTATAACTGGGATCTTTAAATAGACGGTAAAACCATTGACTGTTCCAGCTAAATACTTAAATCACAGTTTAAACTGAAGCTCCTCAATTGAAATTAATTTTTAAAAAATCCCCTTAAAATACAGAACAGAGTATTTCACATTGAAATAGTTGAATTAACATACCTGAAATGTCAGCAAGTTTGAGAAGGGAGTGTGTACCACTACTGATGATATGGGGGACAGAACCTGTTAGTCTGGACTTGCCAAGCAAGATACAGTGAGCGTGGAAGCATCGCCTCCTCTAGAAGAGTACTCCTTTAACTAGGGGGTGGGGGGCGGAAGTAAAAAGCCTTCTTATGTTGAGTTATCTAATGGTATTTCATTTGCAAGGTGTGAAAGACTGGAGGAGCAGATTAAGTTTTCCAACAGGGTACTGGCCTGAGGAAAAATTATTGGAAAGACTAAGGATTTACTTCTCCTTGCAACATCATATATGAAAACTCAAGTTGCAAACGCACAATTCTGCACCGTAAACATTATATGCAATTCAAAGAGGGTATAGGAGGTAGGGAGAGCCAGAGATACAAAAACTTCCTTCAGTGAAGCTAGGAAAATTGGAGTGAAAATTTTAAATCTGATTTGTTGAAATTTGGATTTTTAATATTTCCATTTAAAGGAAATTTCTTAAACCCAAAATTTTGATCCAGAGTAATTGCAGTTCTTGTATAAAAATGTTCAGTAGTATGGAAATTCAACCAGCTCCAGTTTAGAATCCCTTTAAAGCGTATGGAATGATTATTATCTTAAACAACTTTAAAGCAAAGGTGGAGGTTTTTTAATTTTAACTCATGTAGTAGTATGAAACAAAACCTGGATGCATACGTTATTTTATGTTGTAGCTTTTAATTATCAGAAACGACACTTTTAATAAGAAGTTACTACAGCCTAAGTTGCATCGAATGTTTATAAATAACTGGGTTGGAAAAAATAATGCGCCTCTTTCATACATGCAGTGCTACAGATTTCTTGGTGGTTAGTTTCTTAACTAGTATTAGAGTGGTTCTTGGAAGCAATACAGGAAATTAAATGCTAATATTGGTTTTTAGGAACTTGCAGTTATTACTGTGATGTAACAGGTGGCCTATCACAGAAATTGCTTTCTCTCCCGTGTTGCGATCTATAGCTACAGGGTTCTGCACAGCTTTTTTGCAGTGTGTCTGCTTTTCTGTCTGTCATTCACCCGCCTACCTCTCCTAGTGATGTGTCATGTGTTACTGTTGATCTGCTTTGCTTTACCGGGTTCTTTTATTATGGTTTTTCTCAGTGTTGGAATTTTATCTTTGTAGATGCTTAGGAATTAATATCTCATAATGATCTGAAGTTTGCTATTTTGAAGTCAGAGTTTTTAAACAGGAGTCTTGGCAATAGATGTACTGTAGCTGCTCTTAGCAGTTTAATTAATGCTGTGCTATGTATGCACATTTTTTTTGCATATACTATTTGGAAACACTACTTGATATATAGAATGAAAAAAGTGCACACTCCCTAAGTGATGCATGTTGTTGTGTCTGTGAACTCTGCAGGTTTGTAATGTTAAATTTGCTAAAGTTAATGTGTTGAAAAGTAACAAGTTACTTAAGTTAGTTAAATGTCTCTTTCTAGAGGAAAATTACCATAATGGTTACTTTTACTAAAATGCAATTACTGTCATTGTAACAATCAATCATATTTTCTTGTGGAAGGAACTTTACCTAGTTCTGAATGCATTAAAATGTAAGATTGCTCTGCTCAGTGTTAAAATGAGCTGCCGAGGCAATATACGTTTGGGGAGAATCAAGTGGAAGTTCCAGTCATATGGTTGTCTTTAAGACTATTCAAAAATAGAAATTAGCTTCTTAAATGAAATTGAGCCCAGTGACTTGTAAAACACAAACCAAAGCATTATAAATTCAGAAAGGCTTTAAAAATAATTGAAAAAGTTTTTGTTACAGCTGAGCTTGGTTAAGCCTGAAGCAAGAATTTCCCATATGCATTTACCACTTGGCTGACGGAACCCGTGAGGTTCTCCGCAGCAATCTGTAGAACAGGGTTGGTTTGTCTGCTATGGCATCCTCCCACTTCTCGTCTTTGCGGCCTCTTCTCTTGGCCTTATTAAGCCTGCAACTTGTACTCTTTATTTTCCTACCTTTTCTTTTCCCTAAGTTTCTTTCCTTCCCAATTGCGCCTCTCCAGTGGTTTTGTTTTCTTAGCTCCTGTGAAAAATTTCTGAGGAAAGAAAATCGTCTGCAAAAAGTAGGAGCAAGGTAAACAAACTGTAAATTTTCCACTGCATTGATTCTTAAACTGGTCTCTGGGAGTCTTAGATATATCAGAGGTGGTTGTTGCTCCTTGACCTCAGATGCTGGGTATAAATGTAAGAGGCAGGCCTTTAGGGGGAACCAGGAGAAGCGCTGAGGCCCACTGGAAATACCGCAGTTGCTTTGATTTGCTCGTAGTACTGCAGGTGGCTGCTCCTTGCTGTGACTTCTTATTTCTCGCTGAAGTGGACAAGGACCAGTGCTAAAAGAGAGTGATTTCAATACCTGTGTGTATTAAAGTACCCCTTGGTACTCGTTTCCAAAGACAACAAAGTCGCTTTTTAAAGTATGGGACTATAATGTTGAACGTAAGGTAATAGAAGCCTTCCCATTCCTTAAACATAATGAGGTGATTCTGTAATGATATTTAATAATCACATCTTTCATGGTATTAGAGTAAAGGAACCGTATGACAGCCTTGCTTTGCTAACTGTGCATTTCTATTCGTTAAGTAGAAATGTGTCATTCTGTTGCTCTCATTGCTTCTGTTCATCCTGCTTCAGGCTAGAGCTGATATTCTGTGTTTATTCTATGAAGTGATGTTACCTGGAAAATAAAGGAGGAATATTTTCAATATCCTAGATCAAAATTATTAAATATGTATTGGTTTTATTGGCAGATCAGGCATTGAGATTTTGAAACCAATTTTCTTGTTTTACTTTTTCAGGTATTAAATTCTTATATTTTTGTATAAATAATTGCATAACACAATTGTTATTGTTATATAAATGAGTTTGTTATATAATAAATTATATGGTAGAGAAATGAGTTTTTATAATACTTGAAGATATTTTCGTGACTGTTTTTATAGGAAGTGTCTTTCCTTGCCCAAAATACTTTTATCTGCTCTCTGCAAAGAAGATATGTACTTAAATTCTTATAGATGACAAATATTTTTGGTGCTTGAGATGTCCTATGAAGATCTTAATTAATTTTTCAGGCAATATTGATCACTGCCAAATGGAAATATGATTCCAACTGTACACCTGTAACTTGAGGCTTAATTGCTAATCTCTTAAAAATGTTCACCTGTCTTATTAGAAGTTTAGCTGATTTGTTGTAAGACAGTGGACCTAAAAGGATTTTTATATCTTTTTTTTTTTTTTTTTTTGTCTATATAGGTGTAAAAATAGCATCTTCATTGATAAACAGCTGCTAAAACATGCACCATAAGTGTTTATGCACTTTGAGAGTTATTTTAATGTATGGTACTACTGTGGTAAATGTATTGTGATAAACACATGCATCCCACACAGCCCCAGTTTATGTTGGGTTTGTGTTGCAAAAAGAATGTCATAGGTTTCAGTGAGTATATATACCTATTGATAATACACATATTTAGGTAATTTTCTGTTTATTATACAAATGTTATTTTAATTGCACTAGTTGTAGTTAGGTAATTTATTGCTGTAAGTGCATTTTTAATATTTATTTCAATACATGCTTTTCAAGCTCTCTTCAATGCAAGAGAATGATAGTAGTGTCTGTGATTTAAGTCACAATATTTTCTTGTAAGTTCATTAAGGTATTGCAATTTTTGCGTTAAAATCTATGCTTTGGTTTTAAAATTTATTCTTTTACGTGAAAAAGTGTTCTGGCTGGTATTCTAGGAGCCTTTGCTGGATTTTGAAGAGATTACTCACCAAATAATATCCTCCTACAAAATTTACCTTATACTAAAAATGCTTTATTTAATGTCTCAGTGTTATGGATCACATGGTAATATGAAATACCCTAAAATTTGACCAAATGCCAAATTGGTCTGTTCCAAGCCAAACTCAGCACAAACATATTGGCTGAGCCGTCTCAATACTGCCTGTAAGCTGAACCCAAAAAGTGTAATAGCGAAAGCATAGGAGGGATTTGGAGAGGGGCACGTGGGGTATGAGGGAATCTGAATTGTGCAGAATGGGTGAGGCTGGAAGGGGCCTCTGGGGTAGAGCGGGCACCTGCCACCTGGAGCGTGAGCTACTCGAAAAGGAATACATGGAATGACATGCAGTGACAGGAGAGCAGAATTGCCAGCGTTTGGAATAGAGATTGTATACTTGATCTAATGAAAGGACAGCACTTTAAAGCATTAAATGTGTTTCGTCGGTGGCTAAATAGATTTTTGCGTTTTAGAAGATTTATATGCAACATATATCTAACAACCTCTTAATTCCATTTCTAGACCGCATTTCCAATCTATGTATGCATTTTTAGTTACAATTTTTTAAAATGTTATTTTGTTAATGAAAGATATTTAATGTCTTATTTAAACAAAAATAATAGGAGACTATACATGTTTTTAATATATAAAATAGTTGTGGTTATTTCTTTTAGTAATACGCGCATACAGTAAGCACATGTAAATTAGGTAGTTTGATTTGTACAAACAGTTGAATAAAAAACCCCAATGCTTGTTATTCTCAAGTCAGAGGCTGAAAGTAAAATATTTCTCAAGGCTTCCTTAAAAAAGGTATTCTCTCTTTAGAGTAAGTTACAATATAGATGGTAAAGCTAGTCAGAAAAGGTAAAAGCGTAGTAATCCCTTGCCCAGCTAGAAAGATTTTTCACTAGATTCTGACATAAATACTCTTGCATTCACTCTTGTTTATCAAATTCTTCTTGACTATGAATGGCTATTTCCTTATTGCATTTCTAGTGAACATTTTTAGATTAATATATAGTTTTCTGGAATAATTGCCTATTAATAGCTTCCTACAAGTTGCCTTATTAGTATTACAATTTATTGTTTCTATCTTGCAATATATTCCTGGAATAGATAATTACTTCACTGATATAATCATAGAAATAATAGTATTGTCCTTATGTTAGAAAACGGGGGTTAATACAAATGATGTTCTAATTAGCATTCAGAAGACTGGTTGGCACACATTGATTTTGTTGGCTCTCAGCCTAATCTTGTTACGTTGTTTTTAACTATGAAGAGAGTGGGTTTAAAGATCTCCAGCAGAGCAAATGAGATGAGGGAGTTATAAAGAGCTTAAAGAATCAGAAAAGTATAACTCCTTCAAAACAAATTATGTAATAAACACAATGCTTAAAAACTTTGTCTAAGCATCCTTTAATGTAATATGGACATTTCCGAAAAACAATTCAAATTTCTGGTGTCATTAAATAGAAAAAGTCGAAGTACTACTGTACTACAAAGGGCTACTGTACTACTTACAGGACTCCTTTCGACTCTCTAACTTCTGCATTTAAGTAGTATATATCTGTAAATCATGAGTAGCATGTCACATTTTTAAAAGCATAATAGTACTTCAAATACTAAAGAATCACTTTATTTTTACAGACACATGTAACATTCATATTATGTGGATTCTATAGCTCTTCTTAGTAAGACTGCTTGTTTATAGCATTAGTTTCCATGAGTTCCAAGACTTTAATGTCAAACTTTATTGAGACTGCTGCCATAGGTGATGGAGACTTTTTTTTTCTTTTTTTTTGAGAAACAGCTAACAAAAATCTTGACCCTCCATGGGCATTTGACTGGGTTTTTCAGATTTAATTGCATTCTGTGGGTAAAGACAATTGATGAATGCTTCAGCTAAAACTAGACACAAGCATGAGCCAAGGCAGACGTGAAATCCCATCAGCTTTAATGTAGGAACCCTGTCCTGTGGTACTTGTAGAGCGAACCTATTGCAGTAGAATAGGACTTGACACCCAGCTCATGTAGTTCCAAGAAATTCTATGTGTACAATAATGACAAATACGTAAATACGGTGCTTTTTCACTATGTTCTTTCTATGAAGTAGCTTATAGAAAACCATTGTTACTGGCACATCTGAGGAATCCTGACCATTAGCCATGGTCTCCCACTGGCTCTGTAGACATGAGGCTTTATGTTAAAGATCTTTGGATTTGCTCTTGGCCTGATGCTAAGGGTAATGTTTTCTAATCTCACAGTTATTACTTCTTTAAAGAAAATCTGTGACTGGTTTGTAGTTCTACTGTTCCCTTAGTTTCAAGATTTGTTGAGTATCTGTAGCTATATTAAGAAGGAAGGTTTGTTTTTTTTTTTCCTCCATATGAATTCAGAAGCCAAATTGTGACCCACCCAGCAGACACATCCTTTATTCATTTTTTTCCCCGAAAAACCCCAGGAGACCTGCATATCAAAACAAATAAGAGGGTTAATGTTTTCCTCTGTAGTTCTCCACAATTATACCTATTAAATCATTAGATTTCATGCCAGGTCAAATTAGCATAGGAGAACCAGAAACTGTAAAATCCTTCAACATAATTCTTTTTGTCCTTTTTTGTCTGTTGTTCCATATGGAACACAAGCACGTGCACAGAAAATTAGAGCATATATATTTAATATTTTCCCTAAGGTTTTATTTATATCTGTGGTCGTGGAAAAGATTCAAACCCTCTACAATTAACTTGTTATCCTATGAGTGGAGTATGGTGACTATGTTCCCTCATTTTGTAGTATCTGATGTGGACAGGGAAAATCAATACACTTCTCATCAAAGTATCTACAAATGCTTTCTTTGGGGTTTATTCGAGGGTATCTTACAATACTTTGTATTAATGCGAAATTGCAAATGAGACAAAGATGAATTGCTGTGAGGATATGGTACAATAAATATAAGCATGAGTTTGCAATGCTAGCAATCCAGATGATTTAAAATCAAATACTTTATGAATATTGTTTTATTCAGTTTGGGCCTAAGAAGTAGTGTCCTGGTCAGAAGTATCATGGATCTATTGGCTGTTAAAGATAAAAAAACCCCTTAACTTCAAATGTTCAGTAAGCCTCGAGAACCAGCCCAGCTATTCATACGGCCCAGTACGTGTTTAACTGCATGAGCGTTACAGGCAGGCTAGCGAGGAGGAAGCAGCGAGGAAGCTGGTGTATATATTCACAGCCTTTAGAAAGGCTGCAGAGCTGGACAATTCACTTCCTGAGGGGCTTTTTTTTTGTTGAAATACATCACTCTGTAGTATATTTCACTTAACCTGTATGCATGCGTGCATCTTATCCTTATAACTCAAAGGGTATACTGCTCCTCATATATGATAAAATAGTATATATAAAATAAAACATAGCAAAATAAATGGTAACGAAGACCTTCCTGGCTTTATGAAATTTAGTTCTCCGCTTCTTTGAGTAACAGGAATTTTGCTTTTGTGAGTTACTGATTTCTACAAAGTATGCTTTTTTTTATGTTAAGATGTGTAAAATGTGAAAGAATTATCAGCATTTAAAAATATTTTTTCCTCTGATTGTAATGGATTATTTTTCTTTAGGTTTAGATGTGTTTTATTACTAGATACAAAATGATTTTATTTTTTATTTGCTCCTTTTTGTTTTAAGACAACATTCAGAAGTGTCCAATTAATGGCTTAATTTCAATTCCAATCACTTGGTTAAGAATGAATGACAGAGCTATACTGCAATTTTACTTTTCTCTATATAATAAACCAGTTATAGAGCTGGAAAGCATGTAATTTCTATAGGCAGAATTTTCTGTTGTTTGGAAAAAAAATTAAAATGTTTTCATCAGTTCCGCTCATATCTTCAGAAATTTGGGTGGTACCTATTTTATTTAACACCTTGACTTTTCATCTTAGAGCATCTTTAAGTGGAAGCAAGTTCAATGTAGATGTTCTTTACTCTGTGTGATTTGTTCATTCTTCAAACTGAGCATCTATACAGTTAGTTCTGTGGTCAATATTCAGCTGAATCCGCATTTGATTGCCTTGGTGGTGGGAGCGTGTCTGCCTGCCTGGGACCTCTTTTGCCTTTATGATGTTTCTATTTTGTAAGTTTTCAGGCGTTCCCATATGTTGGCATATTGTCCTATTCTAGCTTAGTTTTTTCATTTTCTTAAAGTTACTCTGCCTTTCAAAGATCATTCATCTGAGTTCCCTTAGGTCTTCTGATACAATTTTCAGTTAATGCTGATTCTTTGATTCCATACAATACTATTGCAAATTCGTTGAACTGATTAAATTTGACTTGCAATCAAAAAAAAAAAAAAAAAAAAAAGATCTTATCATAATTTATAATGTGCAGATTTCCATATACCATTTCTTTATCTCTGCCTTTGTTGGAATGATCAACATGTCTCGGTATGAACTTCTACAGCAGACTAAGTACATCTCTGTCCTTGAGTGGGGATGTTTCTTTCTGGGAATTCCCTGCAGGATCGTATCAAATACAACAGAGTAAGGTACCGTGAAGCATGAGTATCTAGGAAGAGGAAAACTAGGTCAATTGAAATGATCACTGAGTCTGGTCAGGAAGGCTTGTGAAGGAGAATTCTGATTTCATACCTGATCGCTTCAGACTAGCTAACCTTGGGAAGTAAGCCAGCCAGGGTAAGAATATTTTCACTTGTGTCTTGCAACTCAGGAGACGATGGTAATACTCTCACCAGCTAAGCGAAATGGGCTGAGCTGCTAAAATCTTAAACTTCAGTCGAAACAGTAAACCTGCTTGTTCTTCATTGTTTAGTAGAGATACAAGTACAGTCTAGTTCAGGTTATTTTCCAAGTAACTTTGGCAATCAGGAACTATTTTCTGCTGAACATACTGCTTTTTTTTTTTTTTACATAAGCAGTGTCTTGCGCTGCTGATGCCTTTGTTATCTAAGGAGGAGACTGCCTACAACGTGAGATCTGTTTGTTCATGCTGTTACCATCGGTACGTACAGGATGTGCGTACCCTTTTCTCTATCAAAATACAGATCTTTTTCTCTGCCTGCCTTTTTACCTTTTCCTTCTGTCACTCCTACAGTTTATTTTAAACTTTAATTTATACCAAGCTTCTGCTTTCTCTATCAATATCACATCATTATTCTTATCAGATTCTCTTGATAATTTGTTTGCACTGGAATTCTTGGCAGTGAACTAAGAATTTCATTGTCTACCTACTCTCTTTTCTCTTGGAGAGTATAATAGAGTGGGAGGGAGAAGCCTCATGGTAATATTTTTATATTTGAAATGTAGCCACACTTTATATGCTCCTACACGTTGTGCTACTTATAGATAATGAAACAAGTCTCATCTTGTGGTCTACTGCTTTTCTATTTTGGACTGTTTTGTGCTAATTCTACTCATTTTATCTCCAACGCTCTTACTAACGCTGCTTCTCTTTTCTTTGCCTGCCTCTCTGCTATTATTTAGGAAGGGACTATTATCACTAACTGGGAAAGCATAGCAATAATCCTCACCCCGAGAAATGAGAAAACAGCTAATGAAATTAATGGGATGGTGCCACAGATGCAGTTGTCTCAGTCTCCCATTGAATTAACATGCATCCTGTAAAACACAAAGTAATTCCTCTTCCACACCCAACTGGGTCTGGGACATGGTGACACAGGACTCCGCTTTTCCCTCCTCTCCCATCATTTTGGAAAGCTCTTGGGACCTCAGAATTCCCACAGTCTTTGCCATAATAAATCCAGTAGTGCAGCTGTATCTTGTTAGAAGTCAGTGATAATTTGAGGAAAAGAAAATGCGGTGCATCTACTGAACAATTACTAATTTAATATTATAATGATATTTTTTTGTTATGCATCTTTATAAGCCACTTTAAGTAAACAAT
This sequence comes from Podiceps cristatus, assembly GCA_000699545.1. Classification (NCBI taxonomy): domain Eukaryota; kingdom Metazoa; phylum Chordata; class Aves; order Podicipediformes; family Podicipedidae; genus Podiceps; species Podiceps cristatus. The sequence goes on from KL266330.1 coordinate 17,414, forward strand.
GATAGCATATACAGGAAGTAAACAGAATTTACTTTAAAAATAGGTTATCATTGGCAGAACAGATTATTTTCAGTCATTGTGTCCTTAAACAAGAAAACAGATCTTTTTACGTATTTTTAAAAGATACCTAGTTTATTATAAAATAGAGCTTTTCTAATGGCAGATCATCCTTTTTCACATCCATCACCTTCTACCTGAGAGATTATTTTTTCTATTGTGAAGTTTCTGTTTTGAAATAAATAAATTTGCTCTACACTTTTCATCTTACAGAAATTCTTTTAGCTTTTTTTTTTTTTTTTTTTTTTTTGGGTTGCTTAGAATTCAAAATAAACTGGTTGAGCTTTGATAACATTTAAGGATTCAACTTCACCTGAACTCAAAAGTCACAGCAACAAGAAACCTTGGTGTGTTGCTAATCTTTCTCAGCCATTTTTGAGAGTTAGCACCTGATATAAAAGATAATGTCATGTGATTCACATGAATACTGAAAAATCAACTTGAAATTCAGAGCTCTTATTTACATGGTACTTTATTATGTACATTCATTTAAGCATTCAAAAACTTTCATTACAGACTAAATAAAATATATGTGGAAGATCATTTCTTATATTTGACTTTGTTATTTTCAACTGTGTTTTCTGCTTTCAATGGGTTAATAGAACAGTAGAGGAAAATTTCAGTCCTGAAATATATAGTGCTGGTATACAGAAATACTCAGTTTGAATTCTTTTTACCATGTTTTAATAGTTACAGTCTTTTAGAGGCATTGAAACATTCTTTTAATAGCTGGGCTAGGGAAGATTTTGAAATGTATTTAAGCTAATTAATTTGAATTCCCTTTCCCAATTATAACTGTAAATGAAGAAACTTTTAAAAAACATTTTAGGATCAATTTTAATGTTTAAATGACTCCACTCACTATCTGGGAGATTAAGATCCTTAATCCTTAAGATTGTTTTGGATAAATATGGAAATAAATAGTTTTTTGTGTCTAAACATAGTTACACTTGTTGGACATCCTTCATGAGATCAGTTCTGGCATAATTGACTGAAACTTGATGGTTCGTAAGAGAATGTTCAATAGATGAAATAATGGCAGTTTTTTTCCTTAAATATTAGGCTAAAGCTTAATAAAGGAACAATATGTTCTTTCTATATGTGGATAAACAAAAGAGGTGGCAGTTTATTCTTTTGAGGGTAAAACTAAGCACTTTTCTTCTACGATGCCATCCATTTTACATTAATGCCATCCATATTACTAGCTGTTCTAGCTCCACAGCACACTTGCTCGTGTTGCCGATCAAACCTTGTTCCACCACATCCCCAGCCTTATTGAGCATAGATCATCTGTTGAATATCATGTACTTTACTGTGTAGCTATACCTCCTAACAGGAAACAGCTTCAAAATAGAAAAAAATATATAAAGTGTTGAGTGTGTTTCTGCCTTGAATTGTAGAGGTGAGACAATTGCAATATTCACCTCCATTCGGTTTCTGCCCCCTTTTTGAGAATGGTCATAAGCCAGTTGTGTTACCAGGTTTTATTAGGACACCTGCCTTTTCTTTCACACGGGCCATAAGGCATTTAATCAGATGGCAACGTCTCTTGAAGACTGTAAGTCTGACTTGGGTTTGACTTGTCATGGGCCAGTCGAAGGATTTGTGTAGCATTACTAATTCAACTAATGAAAAAGAGAGTGTTTGATGGTGGTCAGCAGTATTTGGAATTTTCTGAGAACGATATCCAATACTAGTTAGATATTTTTCAGGCAAATATTTTTGGTGGATGGTTTCCCACTGCAGATGGTGGCAGAGAAGACAGCATTCCTTTCTTACTTGAGTTTCTTTGTCATTAATAAACAATTCTGGGAACAAAATGTATGGGAGATGCAATTTTCTTTTTATGTGCCATGGAATTCTCATATGTTAGTAAACTTAGTCCTTAGCACTAATTTCCTTTTTTTTTCTTTTTATTCCCTTCTTTAGCTTATTTTTTTTCAGAAGAAATACTTGTCATATCAATTTTGTTATTATAAATAAATCTTAATTTTCTGTAAGGGACGTGCCAATCTGGAATAAATTCCTATGTGCATTTTCAAAATTTAGTTCAGTGTATTAATTTGAACTGTTTGTTCAGGGTGCTTTGAGTCTTTCGTGTCATGATTTAAAAATACCACTTTATATTCTTCCAACTGTAAGAAAGCTTTTCTTTCTCAGTAGTTTTTCAGGAAAAATCCTCTTTGGAATGAAAAGAAGTTCTAACTTAGCAAAAAATTGACAATTTGGGCCTTGAGTTATATATAGGGACACAGTAACCCAATGTCATTACCAACTGAAAATTGCGCAGTTAATTACAGGTTTTGAAATATACCATATAGTATCTTGGCTATTTTTGTAGTAAGCGGCTTTAGATCATTATGGGTTTTGATACTTACCTCTCTTGTTCTCTTCATTTTTTAGGGCTTTCATGTATGTTTTTAAAAGCTAAAATTAATCTGTTACTTTATTTCTTCCTACAGAAATAAAATAGTATAAATATTCTCACCACATACCAGCAAGTCTCTGTATCATCATTATTCTGTAGGCCAGGCCTTTGTCAAAAAGTCTGGAAGAATTAATTAAAACCTAATCAGATGTCTTCACCAAATGTTCACAGTAACAAGGTGATGCCTAAAATGAAATACCTATCCTACAGCTTACAGAAAAATAGATACAGTAATGAGTTCAGGTGGATAAATTGTAAATCAAGCTCTACTTAATTTTCTTTTACTTCTGTAAAAAAAATGTCCTGCTGTGGCCAGAGGTACCGTTCGAGCTGCATCTGAGACTTACTAAAAGGCATTTCAACACTTCTTCATCCCTCCATTTATGCAAGAAGCAAGCAAAGCTGCTGACAAATCTGCACATGTAAGGGTGTCTTAATCCCGTCCTGTCAAAATGGCTGAGGTTAATGGAAGTGAACTATTAACGTACAATGTACTAACATTGTATTAACATACAATGTGGTAGGTTGAATCTTTTTGATATGGGTGGATCGGGGAACATTTGCCTATGCAGTTATGGAAGTGATTAGAGAGGACAGTAACCTCCTGTAGGGAGAATAAAGATGGAAATGTAGATGCCTCCAGGCAGAGACAGTGGTCCTTTAACCCAGTCAGCTGAATCCAAAACACATCTTTTAGGCCAGGGGTTTGTACAATTGGTCTGCATTAAGACCCCAGTTCTGCTTATTGCACAGTTCCACACCGAATTTGCTGAGCATGTCATGGGATGCGCACTGGCCATTTTCAGTTAATCATTCTGGTGGAAAGTCATTCTGCTTCAGCAGCTCTCACCTCTGAATTCCATGATAAAGGACCATCCTATCTATTTCATTGTACAGAAATGACTAAGAACAGAGAATCTGTCATGGTACGCTTACATTGTGCAATGCAGTGCCAAGCTGAGCTACCCCGATCAGAGTTCAAGTCCTCTCCGGAGCTGAAAGCAGTGTAGCTGCCTTAGGATAATCTCGTTTCTCATGAACTAGCTTGAGTTACACAGAAGCAGCTGTACTACATTAAAGTCCCGCCCTGCTATCTGCACAGCAATGCTCTTTGCCATGTAAAAATACGACCCCATTCAAAGTTTAAAAGTCACGTATCTCCGAGTGGCACTGCATTGTTTAGTTGTAAATAGAACTGCAGAAAGGCAGATACTTTAGTCTTTGCTGTAACGGGTCGGTAGCGTGTAACATAGGCTTGTGTGAAACGTAGCACCCGGTTTTCAATGTCTGCTCTCAGAGTTACCCTGTTAACATCAGTCACCTACATTTTCCTTTCTGAGCAAAACACAGCGTTAAATATTGTCAGGAAGCAGCATTTTGCGTATTTATAACTTGTTTATCAAGTAAATTAAGTTACGGTTTTCAGTTTCCCTTGTTTGCCCCGCTGTGCTCCACAGAGGGATTGGTATCACTGTGGTCAGGAGGTAGTAAATCCATTCGTTCTGCTGTTTCCTGGGGCACAGCTGTTTCGGCTTGCTGTGGTTTTTTGCCTGTCTGAGATCTTCTTAGGCACAATGGCTGATTTACTACCCCATATGCTCTATTTGGTATTTCTCCACAGTGTGTATCTACCCAGAGCGACAACCTTATACTGCCGAGGGCTGACCTGTATATAGCTGCTGCTTTTCTCTAATTACAGATATGGTCAGCATCGCTCGCATGCAGTCTCTGTGTGATACTCTGGGGGTTTATAACTGTTAGATTCTCTGCTCCTCGGTGGTGGTGGTAAGACTTTTCATTCTGCTCCACTCGGCTACTCTGAGAGGACTAGAGAAGAGAATTATGAGGCAGCCAGAACAATATTTTGGTTTCTGTCTGTCACACAGGAGGAAATCTCCTTGGTAGCTACAAAGAAATCATCAGCTTCCAGTCCCAATGCTCCAATACTGACTTGGGGCTAATGGGGAAGCTTCACAGCAGGATTGACTCCTGCAAATTTAAAGCTGAAATCTTTCTGTAGGTTAGGAAACATATTTTCTGTTCAACGTTAATTATTATTTTTCATTTTAAGGCAGTGTCCCAAGATCTAAAACTTTTATGTGAGACATCTTTGGACCAACATATCCCATGTAAGTGATACAGTGCTGTTAGTCACTTGCAAGTGCTCATTTTTCCCTGTATTTAAAAATGAGAAATATTAACTGGTTTTGAACTGTGATGAGGATTTGGTTTTTAACTGTAACTGTGGTTTTTAACTGTGACTAGCAAAACAATGTTTTATTTAAAACAGCACTGTGATTTTACAAAGATTATACAGTAACTTGAGAAGGTAGAGTAAGGAGATATAACGATCAGCATTATGGAACAACTGCTCTGTGAAGAGAGATTGAATCGTTTAGGCTTTTTCCACTTTGCAAGGAAAGCACTAAATGGAGAGTTACGGCGGGGGCCTATGAATTCATGAATAGTGTGGGAAAGGTGCACAGAACATATTTTTTTGTCATTTTTCATAATAGAAGAAATAGGCAGTGTACAAACGTGAAGTGTTCTTAAATAGCACAGAATTAAATTTTGGAATACGCTACTACAGGAGATTGTGGAGGACAAAAGCATGAATAGATTTTTAAATCGCCATCAGTAGCTATTGAAGTGAAACAAAACCCCTAAAACCACACACAACTCTTCAGGATACAAACTCCTGTTCAGGAAGATCCTAAACGGCGGGGAGTCCAAGGTGTTACGGGTCTTGGTGACACCCAGAGAGAGGATGATGTGTTAGATGAACATTATTCAGACCCAAATGGTTGTCTGTCAGGGACATAATCATTTTATGGTTTATCTTTGCTTGCATCACTAGAACCATTAAAAAAAAAAAAAAAAAAAAACCAACAAAAAAAACCAGTACCCAAAGTCCTTGGTCTTCAGCTCAGCGTTTGATTCTCCATTTAAGCTGTTCTTTGCCTACTTAAACATAGCCAAAGGGAGATGACTCCAAAGTAGCAGCGGAATTGGGAGAGATCAGAGAATACAAACAACATGGGTGCACGGCAGAATTCATCCCGTTGTGCAACTGTAAAGGAAGTAAACATCATCCTGGGAGGGAGCCTCCAATTTTCATGTTTTCTTTTGTATTGCACTTGACTGTCTGGGACAGCAAGCCTGGCGAACTCCGCTTGATTGAATTGGCCAACAGGTTGACTAGTGTGCTGTAGCTGTAGTGAAATCTACACTTAAACCGGACTCCTCCACCGCTGCTGCCAAAAATAACAAAGATAACAGGTGTAAGTAGATATAGGATGTATAGCCAAACACAGTCATGCTTTGTTTTTTCAGTAAGTGGGAGTGTTTTCATGCATGTGGCCAATTTCAGTGCTGGAACATTAGCGATACTATGAATGACTCGTACAGTACTTTTCATCCCAAGAGTTTTTCCGATTGTGCAAACTGTGACTCATTCTTGTTGCTGAAATGTGGCCACCTTTGGCATTGAGTGCAGCAGTTGTGTAACCATCCATGGCAGTTCAAACTGAGGATTTGTTTTACTGGAAATTATTGGGGTACTTTCTTGATACAAATAGTAATACTGAAGTCTGTTACTGCTTAGTTGGTGAGAATTTAGTAATTCATAACCTCTCTAGAGCCCCCAGTTACTATTTAAAGGGTATTATGCCTAAATACTATATGAAGTTTGTGTTTGTTTGAAAAACATTGGAAAATCTAGTATTTTTATGTTGGTTTTGACAGTGCCTCTGTTGTTGAGATTGATATCCTTCAGGCTAATGATGGATTGGTGGGAACATTTGCATAGTGTTTGTATATGCGCTGAATTCTTTCTTGTCTCCAAGTGTGGCAGCACGCAGTCTTGTAGGTTAGAGGTGGTGGCTGAACTCGTGTTTGCTGTACTGATATACAGCCCAGATTATCTATCCCATATATTTCACAAGACCTCTCAATTTTTTGTGGTATTAAAAAAAAATAATCAAAGCTTTGTGCATCAAGAAATCCTATAAATCGTGATTAAAAAGCTTGCTTTTGAGCTGGGGTTTTGATGTATCTTTAGGCTTATGCTACAGCTTTTGCTGCCAATCCTAACTAATTGAATAGCCCTCCGCTTTTTTTTTTTTTTTTTTAAACAGAGTTGCATCAAATAATTAGCCAGACTAAAAATGTCCTTTCTTTGCTTCTAGGCAAGAAATTAAGTTTCATTATTCTAAAACTATGAAGAAAATTCCTGATCATGTAGTTGGAATCGTGGTCTGCTGTCTTTCTCATGAGGTCTTGAAATGGGAAGTTTTGTTGATCTGTGGAGAACAGATTCCAAGAGCTGGTGCAGAGACATTGCTATAAGCACAGCTGCACTAGATTCTGCAATATTCCCTATATTTTTGTGCTGGTATGTCTACCTAATTAGTACAGTTTTGAATTAACTGTTTGAATTTCACTTTTACTAGCTGTCCATGCTTTTCTTTACTTGCAAACATCTCAGCACAGGAGCTGTTGCTTCTGCCTGTGGTGCATACTTGTCAGTGGTTTGCATCCACACAGTACGTTACTAATCAGGGTAAGATACTAGTTCAGTCCTCCACTTTTATCATTTTACAACAGAAAGTGTCATACCTAATAAGTAATTTGTCAGAATTTGTCAACTTTCAAATTGTTAATTGTTTCAAACTTACAAATCTCATCTTAAATGCCATAAATCAGAAAAATACGCTTTTAGCTATAGAAAAAGTTTTCTGGATGTTTGTCTCCAGACTTGAGGGAGGCCTTTGTGCCCAAAAATCTGTCTCTCTCGTCTGAATTATACCGGTTGATATAACATATAGTCTCTTCCTTGGAAATTCTGTCTAGCTTTTCTTAATGAGGAATTTAGGGTCACTAAAACTGATACTTACTAGACACAGGATGCAAATGGTTAAATAAGAAAATGTCTTTGAATCATTGAGAATTAGCGTAATTACTATGAAATATTAATTAATAATTATTTTGAATTGCTAAATAAGGGTTAAGAATAGAATATGAAGTCAGAGCTGTCTTATAGGAAGAAAAGGTAAGTCCACGGCATCAATTGTTTTCTTCCATTAGATTTAAGTAAGAGTACGGTAGAACTCTATGTGTGTCAGCAACACTTGGAAAATGGCAGATAAGTTCTGCTGGAGCCATGTTACAAAGCTTTTCTCTTTATCATGGCTTTTTCTGTTTTGATAGAGTTAACCTCCGATAAGAACATTTTTCATGAGTCCACTATGCACTGTTGCAGTTCCTCTAGAAAGTTATCAGTATTCCACCTTCGTTTGGAAAGAAAGACCTGCAAAGGGAAAATTGAAGTACTTGTACAGAAGCTGCTGCCTGCTGAGTACTTTACAAAAGGGTCACTTGATCTTGGGTTTCATTTTGTGTTAGATATCGCAGACATTTGAAAGACTATGTCTGTAGAAAGAGTTCTCTTTAAACAAGGGGAAAAAAAAATAGGTTATGTCAGGGTCTCACAGCAGACCAGGCTGTCCTGTGCCTTTTCCACTGAGAGATGTTGTCCCTGTTGGCACAGGAGACATCGGTGCAGAGGAGCAGCGCTCGTTATGTGTAGCGCATGCCAATCTGCTGTGCGTCAAGTGTGGCTGAGCGACATTTACCTTCTATTAATTTCCAAGGATTTTAATTTTTTTTTTCTTTTTCCTTTTCACTTTCTTTTTTCCTGAGCTATTTTCTTTAGAAAAAACTTGCTTTGGAAACACAAACTCTCTTTTCACCTCAAATTCGCTTGTAATCCCGTGACTCTAGGATTTGCAGATTTAAGGAAAATGTGCTTATTGTTGTGACATTCTTTATAATGAGTTGAGTTGCTAGCAGTGTGGCAGGTACTTGCATTTAGATTTCCTAAATGTGTAGGATTTGGAAATCCCATTATAGTCAGCAAAAACTCTAGTTGTGGCCATGCAGCTATGAATATTTTCTGAAGTGTCAATTACAAAATAGGGCAAACTTCTGCCATATGGACCCTGTTCTATAATTGATAGTATCTATAATCTGTTGGCAGTATGGTAAAAAAAAAAAGGTGACAGTTTGCCAGAAGGAGAATTCTCTAAGATCCATTGGGATATTTCATTTTTCTACACTTCCTCATACAAAACTAGATCATGATACCCGCAGTTTTCCTTTGTGTAGTACAAAAATCCCGTTAGCTCAGGAGCCCCAAAAAGCCGCCATCACTTAGCTATGCGAGCATTAGCAGCTGGCAGCTTCTTGTGGGCATCACAGACAGAAGTGGGTTTTAAGGAGGAATTTGAAGAAAAAAGAGCTTTCAGCTTTCAAGTAAGGTATTTTATCTGTAGCAATGGAGGTACGGAACAAAGTGAGAAGACATTTATATGAATAATTGAGAAGTGGAAACTGTTGCCGTACAGAAATCTAGCATAGGAGGAGGAATATGAAATAATTAAAATGCGGGTGTTTTTCCCTTGCATTCTTGAGTATTGACATAAATGTGAGAAACTGACTGAACAACTTTGCTGCGATTCCCATTGCATCGAACATTTGATGCTGTGGATGGTTTATTTGAGTTCATTTTAAAATTGGCCAGTCCTTTCTGAGGTTGCATCCAGAATGTGAGAACAGATAATAAAGCAATAAAAATAATACTTTACTGATGCTGTGTTATTTGAGTCATCTTTGAGGGATGGTTTGTCGAAGTGTGAAGGGAGTTCCTGAGCGAGGGACACAGACCCAAATTCTATACCTCCATGAAATGGAAGGAGGATAGAGGGCCCATATCCCATGGATCCCTGCATATAAGTGTAATAAATACGTTGTGTAACCAACTCATGAACAGTACTCTGCACCTGAGTCAGTGTTATGGTGGGATTTGCCTTGACCGGAGTAAGGGATATAGTAATGGGGGTGGATGTTCCCTTTCCTAGCTCCATGCCGCTGAGCTACACCCAGCCCAGCTTAAGGTAAGTTCACAGCATAGGTACAAATAAAATACTTCACAGGTTTTGTAACAAAATGTAGCTGGTGAATGCACAACTTCGGTGAAAAAATTTAGCTAATGATATTCTTAACTGACAAATAGTGTATGTGTGTGGGGGGGAGAATGAGGTACTATGCATATAGCTGCTTTTTAACATTTTTAAAAAATCTTTTTGTATGTTCATTGCAATGAATTCCAGGTAAGACTGTTGTAGATGATCATGTCAACTGTCTGAAACTGGGTCCTGAATGAGTGCTGTTATTTGCTTACCATGATACAGTTTCACTTCAAAAGCCATGTGTCCATTTTTAAATAACAGTATTTCCCCGTAGACAGCTAACCAATCATCCGTGCATAGCTGAAGCCAAAATAGTCCTAATATTCTCTTTACTGCTACTACAGTATCTCCTAAAATGAAGGATGAGATCATAGCAGCATTTTGGTGATTGGTTCAGTTTCTTATTTCTTTCTAGATCTTTTTTAAGCTCACACTGTCCTTACAGAATGACCTCCCGGGTTTCTCTGTGTAGCCATGTGACCAGCTGTTTACTGTGCTTCACTGTGCTAGTTTGAGTCATTTTGATAACCTAAGACAACAATTTTAGCTTTATGGTGTATCAAAGGGTTCAACGGTGATTTGCTCACATACTTGGGAGGAATCCAGAGCTGGGATAAGAATGAAGTGTGGCAGAAAGCACTTCGGGCAGGACTGATCATCAACTAAGAGACTAACACCAGTACCGTTTGTTTTCCTTTTAGTGCTGTAAGTTTGCTATAAAGAAACACTGCGGGTGAGTTCTTTTATCCTTCAGTTAAGGGAGCCTGAAGTAGAAGTATACTGGCAGGTCCCAATAAAAAGCTGATGGAAAAAGTTTATTTACACAGATGCATGCCTCATGGTAGTAAACACTACACTTAATAGTAAGTTAGTTGCCTGATAGTATGTTTTTCTTTGCTGCTGTAAATCAACTGGTTACATTATGTTTAATATTTATAATCCCACATCATCATAATGTGCTTCTCTGCGTATCAAGAGTTTTGGGGAAGATAAGGTGCATTTTGTTATGTTCACTGGTGTGAGAGTTCCAGCTGATTTTTCCTGTTCTTGAGTTGCAAATGCCTGGGTGTCATGAGATCTTTTATTTAAAAAAATATAGCACACTGTTCCTATGCCAAATATTCTTTTGGAAAGCTATTTTTGCTCCCACCCCCAATAGTAACAAGAAAATACTGCACTATGAGTTATTTTTAAGTGGATGGAAATAGCATCCATATTATTTCAAGCCACTGATGTATAAAATCTTAGTATAAAAGAACGGCCACTTGTTTATTGCATGTTTTTTTCTCACATTTGTTTATTCTTAAATTTTAGAAAAATATCACATGAACAAAAATTACCATTCAAGATAATTTGTAAGCATCATGCGTTCTCAAGTACCAAACACATATGGTTGCTTACGTAAATAAGAATGACTATTAGTCTTCCCTTCTATATTGCAATTAAACAGAAAACCAAAGCTCTGCATCCTTGATTCTCACAGGTTGCGTTCTGTCCATTAGAACAGGACAGTTCTCCAAAACTTGCAGAATCAATCTCACAGAATAATCTTTGCACTTTATTAAGAGAAAAAAATGAGGATAGTAGAACTCAATGAAAACAATAAAAATGTATGCACACTGGTTTGTGTCCATTCATTCAGTTTTACAAGTGTATGAAATACTACACCAAAAAGGTTTTGTAGATTATGGAAAGTCAGAATGTGTCGATTGTGTCGCTGGCAACTCTTAAATAAGTGGGGCTGAGTTTTCAACTACATCATAAGGAGTGTAGCATAATTGTTCCTAATACACAGCTGCAATAATTACATAGGAGTTAAATGTAGTGCTTACAGTAGATGAGAATTTTACTCCAATGGCATGTTTATTTATTTATTTTCTGTTAAAACACCTTAAATAGATACAAATAATTAACAGCAGTCAGAAGTAGCCAGTATTTTCTAGTATATTATCTAGGTAGAGCTAAAATTTGACTAAACCCTCCATATACTTCCACTGTGTTATTGTCAGCTTATAACCTCAAATACAGCAGAATTTGTGCCGTATGTGTCAGTCGTAGCTTGAGGACTTGTAGGTTAACATCTTAAATGCAGTTATACTCTGTATTTCATTTTAAAAAAATATATTCTTCTTAAGAAAAATTTTTGCTAGGTACTATTATGGTCTTCATGTCAAGAGTAGATGCTCCTAAAAGCATTAAAAATAAATGGTCAACTGCCTTTAGTAATGTTTTCTTGTGAATTTTAATTCATTTTATAGATACTTTTTATCTGTAATTATCTTCACTCCTTAGTCTATAAGAATTAATGACTTCTATAATATCTAGTGAAGTAGTTCTTGGAATTACCCTACATTTGAAACACAGGAAAGAAAATGTGTTAGGCTGTACATACAGAAGTTAACTTCTGAAGTATCAGACTGTTTATTTGACGGATAACATTTTTTCTTACCAAACTGTAGCTAATCAAATCCTTACAAAGCAATGCCATGCATTCAATGCATGTCCCATAATTCTCTTTGGAGACAGTGCACAGCTGCTGCAGTTAGTATTAGCTGCTTCTTATGGCTTGGTATTTTCTTTCAATAAAAATCACAGATGGCAGGGTGTCTTTCACACCATGATTGTAAATATGAGCCTGGTTCAGGTGAAGAGGTGATGTAAGTACATGTAATTCTACTTTAAGTATAAAAATCCTGCATTGAGCTCAATTTCTGTCTGTTCTTCTGTAATCTCTGAAATGTCCAGGCTTGATCCAACGACAGTAGTGACATGAAACATTAATTGTTGTGTATCTTAGAAAGGACATGGGCATCCTTATGCCTGTAAAAGTAATAACAGAGCTCTGCAGGGTTTAGCTGCTTGTGAATTTAGCTCTGTGTATGTTTGTAAGTGCAATTGCTCCAGCTTTTGTTCTGTTAACTGCATGCAACTTCTTAAATCCTCCCACTTTCCTCAGGTTTGCTCTGCAGTAGCTCGCTTCCCTTCTACTCGCACTGAGACATCCTCTTTTGAGTGGGAGGGGGAGACTTGTAAATTATTTGCATAGAGCTTATGGACTGCTATTTTATGAGTTTTCTTGTTGCTAATTTTAGGGTGAAAGCACAGTGATACCAAACTTCATCACAGACATCTCGGATTCTAATTTTGTTTCTCTGTTGAAAACGAGTAATTAGAGCACATCTGTTCTGAAGAGTAGGGTATGATGAGGACTTGAGTCCCACTTGAGTTAGCTCCAGCACTGGCAGCAAGGTAGCTGTGCCTTCATGCCTTTGTAGCAAGAGCTTCTCGTAGAGCATGTGAGCTTGAACAGAGCCCTCTGAGGATGCTCTTGGGTTGCTTTAGGGGCCCAAATTCGAGCTGTGACAACAGTTTGGTCAAGAGTAACTCGAAGGCCCGTGCGCCATGCTTTGTTGTGATGTGTTGACATGTCCTGATAAAAGACTAAGATCTTGTAGAAGTCTGTTGCAGAACTAACAAGCATTTAAGAGTTTCCATCAGGTTGTACCATGTGTTGCTGTCTAATACCAGCTCAATCTACATCCAAGTTAAGCAGGAGGATATAGAATCTGACGGTGACTCAGAGTCAGAGGAATATAGAAGAGGGACTGACACAAGCACAGAGCCTATTATGGGACTGTGATTATTATTAGAATTAGTGCTGGTGGATACAAACTTTCTTTGTCTCTGGTCAGTCTCTCTAATGACTTTTTAAATTATTGCTGCAGTGCTGGTGAGTTTGAAAGCCACAGAAATTTGCTGAGAACATTTAATTCAGCTGACAGTGCAGGACAATACCTGCTATGTATTTTCCAGGCTGTTTTTCAGCCTGTTTTTTGTACCACATGTGCTGAAGCTTCAATCATTTCTTTTAAGTAGCTTTATCAGTTCAAAGTACTTATTTTCAACAAATTTAACAAGCCTATCTTGAAGCTAGTTTCTGATTGTAGCTTATATCCTTTCCTACTTCGCTCTAAGTCAACTCATTGCCCCGAAAAAGACAATGGCAGAACTCCCATTGAGTTAAATACAGCACTTTCAGCACTAATATTTATACCATTTAAAATGTGTAGGCAGTATTCATTTTGCCCTGGTTTATTCATAATTGTGTTAAACGATGGTGTCTATATCTGAGATTGTTCCTGAAGTTCCAATGATTTTTCATTTCTCTCTGTTCACTTATGATTTTTATTAATTTTCCATGAATATCCTGTCATTAATTTAAATCTTTCTAGTAATCAAAAACCTCAGTTGGAGTTTCAGTGTATGCAAGTGTGTATCATTTCAGCTTTTATTTTTACTGCCAAGCTCAATTGCTAATTCATAGAGCTGCTCTTCACTGTTACCTTGCTAAATGGTTTTTATTTATTTTGTTTTTCTACTGCAAAAGCATTTCCAATGATTTTCTCTGCTTTTGACTTTTTGCAAATTTTCTAAGCTGAAGGGTTTTTTCATCCTGTTCTGTCAGTTTGCCTTCTCTCTGATTCCTTTTTAAAATGTTTTTGTCATTCTTCCTTAAAACTGCAACATCTTCTGAGGGATTTTTTTCTTAACGTTCATTTTCATGTTGGTTACTTTTTATTCTAGGACACATAATAAAAGAGCTAAAAATCCAGGCTCTTGCCAGTCTTTGTGAAAGTCTAGATGTAACAGTTCATTACATTTGCTTTTAATTACCGCATGTTTGCATTCAATGTATTAGCACAGTGTATTTATTTCAGATTCTGTATGTGGGTACCTGTGGACGTGATAAGGATGTGCAGGCTATGAACTTGGTTTTGGATGGGTATCCAGGAAACACCAGTAGGCTGGGGTTGAGATTGGGGGTGTTTAACTGTGTGGCACTGGGGAGCTCGTAGGTGGCATTCATTTCCATTCCAGGATATAGAAGGTTTGTTACATTTTAGTTATAAAGTCAGCAAAGATGGTATATATCTGTGAGACTTTCTGTTCATCACTGAAAAATTTTAATTCTTGGCATATTTGACGATTTGATATCAAGCAAAGGTGATATCAAGGAAGTTTTCAGGTCTATTCACTGCTTAGAGACAAATGTCTTCAGTAACAGGAACAGGCAAGTGCCCATTTATCAAATTGCTTTCTCTTCTCTACTAGTGTCTTGAACAGGTAAGTAGGAGCCAGCTGCTTGTGTCTTTCAGATGCTTAATTAGCTAAATGACAGCATTATGTACTTTTGATGAGAATTATGGCTGTGCAGTTCTGACGTTGTCAGCACGTTAGTCCATAACACCTGACGATCTCACCTAATGTTCCGGTCATCTATGAATGAGAAAGTGAACGTAGCTATTTTGATAAACATATGAGAGTGCTTAACCACACTCCGTGATGTAGCTCTCAGTTACAAAAATGCAGTTCATAAAAGTAGCTTGGAATTGACACCTCTGTATACAGCTGCCAGACAAAACAAAGTCCTTGTTCTTCTTTGGATGGTGTCCTGGTTCCAGCCAGGACGGAGCTGGTTTTGTTTTCAGCAGCTCCTGGGGTTTGGGTTTAGTGTGTGACCCACGGTGCAGCCGCTGCTGGGGTTGGTGAAACGTTTTGCAGTTTCCCAGGTGTTGCTGATGTGCAGGTGCAAAACCCTGGGAGGGCACGGCCAGAAGAGTTGATCCCGACTGGCCAGAGAGAGTGTTCCCTGCCAGAGACGGCATGGCCGGGGTGAGGAAGGGTCGGCCATTGCCCCCTCGCTCTGCTTCCTTGTTTGTCTCGTGTTCTGTTCATGTTCCTCTTGTTACCTTCTTGTTTCATTTTACTGGGGCCTGTTTGTTCATCCGTCTGTTCCCTCACGCTCTCTCTGGCACTGGCTGTTCTGGGATGGCTGCGGGGGAACATCCCTGCTCCTGGCTGCTGCTGGGGACGGGCTGGGTCGATCGCCAGGTGGTGAGAAATTGCGTATTGTCCATTTTATATGTTCTATTATCCTTATACCTTATTATTAACATATTTTTATCCTTTCCTTTGCTGTCCTGGTAAAGTGTTTTTATCTCAACCCGCGAGCTCTCTCTCTCTCTCCCCGATTCTCCTCCTGACCCCACCAGGGAGGGGTAAGCGAGCGGCTGGGCAGCACGTGGCAGCTCTGCACACCTAAGGTATGGTTTTGAGGAGGGGGCAGGGTTCAGTTCACAGTCTGAAAACACTCGATCTTTGCAGCAGTCCACCAGAACGGTGCTTTAATGACATGTGAATAGACTGTCTTGAGTGCGGGGAGCCAGCACTGATGCAGTGTTTTCCTCACTGACTCTTACAACAGTTACTGAAGAGGACTACGCCCTGAGTTGGGGCCTAGGTTTGTCTTGGTGAAATCTAGATAGATCGCTTCAAAAGCAGATCTGGAGGAGAACTAAGAAGTGTGTAATGCGGACAAGCAAGGTACAGTGCTTGTGCTTACACTCAGTAATATGGCAGTGCAGGCAAATCCATAAAACTATGTTTTATGTTATCAGTATATGTTTAAAAAGACAGAAAACTTTATTGCAACTGCTGACTTTTCTTCAGCCCCTCTGTCTGCAATCCCATGGACAGCTTTTTGCACAAGAGATTGGTTGAACTTCAAGCAATAGATCATCCTTGTTTCTGTGGGTCCCTTAGAACCCAACAGAATTTTTATTCAAAATCAACTGATGCAGCATTAAGTTTTATTGAGTATCATCTATAGCCTCTCTAGCACATAGGTGTGAGGGAGGGCTTTGCCAGTGTATCTCATACTCTGGAAGCTGACCTAGGAATCATAGAATCATAGAATTGTAGGGGTTAGAAGGGACCTCGAGAGATCATCGGGTCCAACCCCCCTGCCCAAGCAGGCTCCCTAGGACATAGCACTCAGATAGGCGTCCAGGCGGGTCTTGAATATCTCCAGTGAAGGAGACTCCACCACCTCCCTGGGCAGCCTATTCCCGTGCTCTGTCACCCTCACTGTGAAGAAGTTTTTCCGCATGTTGGTGCGGAACTTCCTGTGTTCCAGCTTGTAGCCATTGCCCCTTGTCCTGTCCCCACAGACCACTGAGAAGGGGCTGGCTGATTCCCCCTGCATCCCCTGCTTCAGGTAATTATAAACCTTAATTAGGTCCCCCCTTAGTCTTCTCTTCTCAAGGCTGAACAGTCCCAACTTACTCAGCCTTTCCTCATAGGGGAGATGCTCCAGGCCCTTAATCATCTTCGTAGCCCTAGGGAAGGAGGGAAGGGAGCAAGAGGAAGACACAGAACCTTGTTTGGAAAACTGTAACTCAGTGGATTTTTTGGCGATCTGTAGGCACCCGAATTCTCGTGCATCTTTTCCCTGAACTACCCCCCTCATTGCTTGAGAAGGGAGGGAACTGTAGACTCCCTGCAGAACTGTCATCTGGACGTCTACCTGTGGAAGAGTAAATGTCTAAAGGAAAACTTCTTGGCTACATGATTAAATACTTTACCATATAACATGGAAATTTCTTTTATTATATCTTCACTTTGTTGTGATACTAAATGTGATGCCTCAGTTATTTTCTTTTTCTGCTCTTGCCTTCTGCATCACCTTCTCTTATAAAATGCTTTCTGCTTCTAATTAATTCTCCCATATTTTCATTCATATCCTTTCAAGATATTTACTATTTATGCCATGGCTGAAGAGCTAAGCTCACTTAAAAAACCCACAGCCCCAAACCCATGCGTTACTTCTTTTATCTTTATTGATAATAGTACCTAATGAATTTAGCAACAGAGGTTGAAAATTCATTACTGTTCAAAGAGGAATAACTAGAAGTGTTCCATCAATTTTTCAAGTTTGTGTATGAGGAAATTTAGATTTTGAGTCTTCAGTGTATAGGTGCCTGAAATTTAATCTACCACAGCTTTTGTTTGGCTTACTTTGTCAATGCTGTTATGTTATTCTGTAATTTTTAATTGAAATTTATAAATTATTTTGTTTTCAAAAGAGGTCTAGTATTATTTAATTTTGAAACAAATCTTTATGTTGAGCAAAGAAATGCACTGCTTCTGGTTTTTGAAAACGAGGTTATTTTGTCAGTGTGATAATTTCATCTAGGCTTATAGTATGGGAACCCCCATAATGCTGGTCTGTTCTTCATACACATTTTTAATTTTGGTAAGCTGCTTCAGCTCCTCTGCATCTGATAATTTTTCCAGGAAGATGTTTCCTACTGGGGGATTTTTAGCATAGAGCTTTCCTTTTCTCTTTCCCAAAAAAAAAATCTCTAAATGGGGTTGTTTATGAACAAAAAAGTTTGGCACATTCGGTACGGGTGGAGTTCAGTTTAGATATCTGTCTTGAGAAAGAGGAGTTTACATAAATCTTACTTAGCTAAATTGTTGGGTAAGAGCCAATTATGTATAGTAGAACTGCTTTTTTAAATCTTAAGCTGTATGCCTAAACTTGTCAGGCCTCATGGAAATTATACA